>ML805094.1:13732-60811 GCA_009831015.1 Picea engelmannii | reverse complement strand
ACAGCAAAACCCGCTGTAACTTCCTCTTCTTTCTCTCACAGTCTCCTCTCTCATAATACAATATTCACCATCAACCATAGCCGCAATACATTTCCCTCATAAAAGAGGGTTTCCTTCTAGGGAAAAAAACCCTAACATAATCTGTATCGTTAGATCTGCGACCTTATAATGAACGGTCCATATTTACAATGAAATTACAATATACTAACGGTACCCCCCCTCTGCACTCCCCCACGTGGAAGAGTGTACATACTTCTCGGGTGTAAATACTTCATGGGGTATAAACATGGCTGAAATCAAGGACCTCTGAATCAAGAAGATAATCAAGCTCCACAACCAATAGAAATGATTTGAGGGTTTTAATATCTGTGTAGCACGATAGTTTTCCATGACCTTCAATGGATGTAGATCTAAGGTGGGTGACATACAGTGGGAAATTGATGAGAAATTTATCAGTTTTTCCATGGGGTTACCTGCCACAGGACAATGTTGGTTCAAGAATTGTAAGTTCGAGGAGGTCCCATGGACACTGTTGTTCCTCTCGTGCAAAGTCACCTCTTGTGACAAAGGTATGCCCATATCTTCACTTAAACCATGATGGCATGATACTTTGATGGTAATCAAACAGTTCGTGACCTGTGAAGGTCGATACGGACTTGTGTTTCTCTACCACCTATGTTTTCTTATGAGTTTTATGGGATATCCGCTCAATATGCCCTTTTATTTTCATCGTAGCCTGTATAAAATGTCAAAAAGGTTCAAAAGGCAGCAGGATGACAGTAGCCTATTCCACTATGGGCTTATTAAGCTTATCATTGTTTATCATTTGGGTTTGCATGGTGATAGTTGGAGAAATTTCTTTGCTCGGAATGGTTTTGAGGATCCAAACCCTATACAGGTTGACAAACCTATGGTGAGTGAAGTCAAGCCTGTACCCTCGGTGCCCTTCCATATCCTATTGCGTGCTCCTAAGCCTTCGGCCTACCCTCCTATCGACTTACCCGATGCTGTAACTAAGAGTGTCAAGACTATTAAAAATCCTCTGAGAAAAAATCCCAAGGAAAACCCTACTCATAACACTAAGGGTAAAAAGAATGCTCGTTTGATTTCACGAATGGCCAGGAACAAGCCTAAACCCTCTATTGAGTCAAAACCTATAGTTCTGAGTGAGGATTCTGATTCTGACATTGAACATTTTTTCGCCGATGAGTATCCTTACTTGCAGGGTTTGTATTCTAAACCACCTTACGATTTCATGACAAACCTTCCCCCTTGCCTAAAGAACGACCCTAGCTACCCTGGTATTAAATTGCCCCATGAAACCCTCGGTCATTTGACCAAACCCTCGCCTGCTCTTTCAGAACCCACACAGTCACCCTGTGACCAATGTGGTTCATGGTTGGAACAATATTACATTGATGTTCCCATACTCCAATCGAGAATTCAATCACTGGAAGATCAAATTGCAGTGTTAACCAGTCAAAGAAACCAGCTCCAAGAAACAGATAAAAAGAAAAATACAACCGGATCCATCCTTTTCAAAAACGTGGAATCAACCACGACCATTGTCAATTCCAAACTGGCATGATCAAGCAGCCTCGTCGCTATACATGTATGAGAATTTGATATCATTTTTTGTGAGTAATCAAGGTTGATATAATGATTTGAATTATGTTTTTAAATGGCTCAGTCACTCATCTAAATGCCTCTGTCATTCAGTGATCATCCTGTACATGGTTTCGTTATGATAAAAATAGAAGGAATTTCGATTTGATATACGATTTGCTCATAAAAAAATTATTGGATTTGAATGGTTATTCGTTTGGATTTCATTTGCTAAGTTTGTTTGAGTGAAGTAACGAAATTAATGGTGTGTTTTCAATACAATTCGTTTTGTATCTATTCCACACAGCAAGTTTTTATGCTCAATTTAGAATACGATTATGTGTGGATTCGATCTCATTATGATTCGTGTGCTATGTTTTTTAAATGATTTCATAAGTATAGTTGTTACGATATGCTGTGTCATATGATTTTCCGAATCATGGGTACCACTCTGTTCGATTCAATACTTCGTTTTTATAAAAACAATGCTCTCAGTTAAGCCTGTGTGAATGCGCCCGAATTGTGGAATGTTTTTGATTAGTAATCAATATGTTGAAACCTTCTCTGTTCAATTCACTACTATTCTGACTGGATTATGAGTTGGCAAGATTGTTCTATGATCTGGACTCATATTTTAATTTCTTCTCTGTTTGATTCATAAAACAAATTGATCAACATTCGTTATCCGATTATAATTCATTGCCAAATGAAAGATTCTGACCAAAGTCAAAACAATCTTGTTTGCCCAATTTGCAGTAACAAATTATGAATTTTGTTGCTAATCGATCGATCCTGTTACGATTTTATTTGAATTGATTTTCGCGCCAGTTTGAATTAATCTATTCATGGTTGTGTCAACACAGTGATAACGATTTGATAATGATCATGTTTGGCTTCGATCGTATCCCTTGCTGATAAGATAGCATAACAATTGTATGCGATTTGTTTTGATTGTGTCGATTCCAAATTGATATCAAACGTTTTCACAATCTTTGGATTATGGTTCTGCTCATTCGATTTTGTGGTGATACAAGAAACAGAGTACACCTATCTCTGTAGGCATTCATTGATTCAGATCTTGTTTAGTTTTGAATGATATGAAAAATTCAAATTAAATGATTCATTTTCAAATGGTTATTTGATGTCAATTAAATTGAAATATTGAAAAGATTTTTTACCGATTTTAATGTTGATCCTGTACCTTATTTAGACCAGCTACAGAATCAGATGATTCTGTAGCCAGTCTATAGAATTAAATTTTCTATCATTTTATTAATAAAAGATCCTTCTAATTTGTTCATTTTTGTCCTTTTCAGGTGAATTCGAATTGTATGGGATTTGATGGACAATCTAGAGGATATTTGGATGTTTTACTTTTATGTTAGTTTCCTAGTCTAGACAACTTTGGGAGATCTTCCCAAATTTTATGTAAACAGTTTTATAACTTCCATAGGGAGGTTTTACCCTGTGGAAAACCTTTAAATACTTATTATTTTGTGTAATAAGGATCATCCTCGCTTGTGGGAGAACCAGGATTATGGATATCTAATACAAACTGAGACAGAAGTTGATGTTCTGCTACAACTTTCGCTTTCATAATATCAATCTTTTGTTTCATGTTAATGTTTATCAATTTGCATTAGATTATTGACTACTTTAGCTATCATAGTCTTTTGAAAAATGATATGAATTAATTAATGTTTCATCCATATCTAATTTCTTCCAGTACTTAAAAACACAAAAATTACTTGATTCATTTTATGAATGACAGATTTCTCTTCTTCATTAATTGAATTATTTTGTATAAGTCTTTACATACATGTTTATCTAATTGTAGAGATTCATAAATTATATAATTGTTGTGATTTTTATGTCTTGTTTGTCCTGTAAACAAACTTAAAGAGCACTGTATCTTTCATTTATGAGAAGATTCTGGATTATTCGGTGTGAGTTTCCTTCCTCCGATCTGCTAGCACAGTCATCATACAYAGGACAAACCTGGAGCATTTCCAAGTCAACTTGTTATTTATTTGTTAGTATATTTATTAGYAGTTTAGTTAGATATATTTGTAGCTTAGATTAGTGTTTTAGTTTAATTAGTTTTCTGTTTTATTTCTTGTTCATAAAATTATAAAATATATATATATATATATATATATATATATATATATATCTTCCTCTGTCTCAGGGCAGAATATTAATGAGTTTTACAGGTTTTATTTAAATCTGTGAATTGTAGATAGTGTATATTTTGTGAATAAGTCATATTTCAGTTGGTAGTTAGATAATTAATTAATTAGAGTTAGTAGATTGTATATATAGTTAGTTAGATTAGTTTAGTTTGTTTTAATAATTAGTTTTAGTTTAGTTAGAATAGTTAGTTTAGTTTATTAGTTTGTTTGATTTCTTTTTAGTTAGATTAGTTTAGTTTGTTTTAATTGTTATTGTTAGTTAGATTAGTTTTCTTTTTGTTTCTTAGGACCTTATATCGGCTAATGGAGCCGCTAAACCCGTCAGGGTGTTTCATCCCAAATGGCTTGGGTTATTAGACAACCCCAGACTGGTTCCACTCTCTCAGTTGACAGACGGTCGATTTCGCCCGTCAACAATACCCAATTTGAGATCAGATCTAGACCTCTTGTGGTTTGGACGTCGACGCTGATCAAGAAGTTCAAGAGAGTCGATAACATCATGTCATGGGCAGTAGATCACTAGTTTGATAGAACCATTGGAGGGTACATCACTGAGTTTGTTGTTGACAGAGTAGAGTCATATAGCCAAGCCGAGAGATATTTCTTCAAGGGACCTAGAGGAAAAAATTTACATTTTCTGAAGCTGAGGATCAAGATTCTATTGCATGAGAAGAACATCTAGAAGATACAATATATTGGTTAGATCTAGAAAAGCTAATGTTCAAGAATTCAGACAATGACAACGACACTGAAGCTATACATACGCACAGTGGGAGAGCGTTCAGAGAAGTGCATCTTGTCATCTTCTTCAAGTAGAACCATGGGGACGAGGGTTTCTACAGTGGAGAAGAGGAAGACTTGATAGATGAAGAGCATTCAGAACCTACTAGGGTAGAGGAAGGGAAAGTTGAAGAACCTCACCAGGACGAGCCAAAAACTTCAAGAACTATGCATACTACTAAAGTAACTACTATTAATCCCCCTTGTTTCAACAACACTAAGCAATCAGAATAGTCAAATTCACTAGAGTCTTGAGAGTACTATTACTAGCAGTTCAGCATAACTTAGACAAGAAACCTTGGAAACTTAGAAAGATCTATGGAATATTAGATGAGGCTCCCTATCTTTAGGGGATATGGGTCTGAAGACCCTGATCAACACTGGTTCCCATCTGAAGCTATATGGAATATTAAGAATGTCACTGATGAAGCTGTTAAAAGAACCCAGTTTAGTACTACCCTAAGGGATCGCGCACTGAGATGGTACATGAACCTTGTCCAAGGACTTGCACAACCTAAGCCACTGAATCATATCAAGAATGCATTGATTGCAAAATTCAAGAAACCCAAATCGAAATCACAATGTATTACAGAGCTAAAAGAGATCAAGTAGAAGGTAGTCGAAATCATTTGGGAACTCGATCAGATATTTAAGACCTTAACAGGCCGGTTGATTTTTCAAATCCCAGATGAACAGAACAAAGAGTGGTTCATTGCTACCCTTTTACCACACATCAGAGTTCCTCTGATGCAACATAATATTTCTTCATAGTCTAAGGCACTGGAGATCGCCATGAAGCTAAAATCAGCCCCTATGGGAGAATCCAGTTTAGGTATGAGTCAAATCTTGAGTCAGCTAACTAGTTTGTCTCTTCATGTCGAAGATATGAAAAAAGACAAGGGAAAAGATAAAAGAGAAGACATCTAGTGTGTCAGATGCAGATCAAAAGGCCATAAAAAGGAAAACTATCCCCTATTCCATGAATACTTGGCCTCTGGAGCTCTGAGTCCTTTGAACCAAGTCACCTTACCTTGGTGCGAGGTATGTAGAAATAGACATCACCCTGGTGAGTGTTATTACATGAAAAAATATGTTCATACACCCACAAATTTGTATTGCACATTCTGTAAGCTCGTGGGACATGATGATAGGGATTGTAGGGATTACGATATCATGCATGTAAGGTCAAGAGACATATACAAAATTCAAGGTGAAGTACATCAAGAAGGAAACACTATGCAGTATAACTCCCCTGGGAGAGGAAACTTCAATCCTCGTAGTGGATTCTGAGGAAGAGGAAGACGAGGAGGTATGGGTCAATGTCGAGGAAATATAATATGTTATAATTGTGCATATCCAGGACACCTATCAAGGGACTGTCAGAACCCTTGTACCACTTGCAACTATTGCAACTCCTTCGAGCATGTTATCGAGGAATGTCCAACATTGGTGGCTAAGCTTAAGGAAAGATGAGGACCTCAGCAGAACTCTCAAGTGAAACTGATATATGCCGAACCTTGTGGAGAATACCCCAAATTTTTTGTTATCACTAGAGGAGGCAATGTTACAGGAGAAGCCAAACTAACCCAAGGAAAGACTATAGAAGACTCAGGAATCAGGAAAGCTGCAGAGAAGACCCAAAATTTTGATGCAAAGAAAGAAAGAAATATATTTGAGGAGGCAAAAAAAGAGTTCAAATTAGACCAAGGATCTTCATCAAATACAAGGCCAAGAGTAAGGGAATATGGAATTTCATAGGCATTTGATCAATTTTCTTCGCCAACTGGTACCTGTTGATAGTTAGAGGGGGGGTGAATCAGTATCAAGTACACTTTAAAACCTTTTTCAAATTATACTTAAACCATTCAATTATATCCAATGAGCAATGAAAAATAATATATGAGTTACACCAATACACCACAGTACACCATGCACAATATATGAGAAATAATCAATAGTTATTGTTCAAGGGAAGTAATGACTTCGAAAGGTAGCTACAACTTCCAAATGTAAAGGAAGGGATAAACCTACAAGAGAAAGATACAATGCTCCAATATAAAGAGAGGTTTTAACTCTCCATCCTTGCCCCTTCCACCTAATAATATATGAGAGATAATAAAACTTTACATTAAATCATCACCATCAACCAACCATCACATAGAACCTGATAATGCTTCATGAGAATTCTTCAACTTTTGCAATTATTCAATTCTTGGAATACTCTGATCTTGTAGATAATATTAATCAATGTATTTTCTAAAACTTCTCCAAGTTTCACTCCTTCAATCCTCCCCAAAAGGAAGTTATAGAAATAATGGTAGACCTTATTCAATTTTGGTTTATTCAAGAGACAGAACGTGTATAGAATGCTCTATGCTCAATATTTAACATTAGATCTTGAAACTCGTACAAAAGAAACTAAAATCTGTACTCTTTCCAATGAAATTCATCCCATGTCATTTTTATTATCTATGAATAAGGTATGATTGTTTTACCCGAAACACCTGTTTATTGACTAGCTTCAGGACTGGTCAAAAACCCTATATTTCACATAGTGTATCTCCATAGTTACAGAGAATCAAGAACTCAAACTTTTACCATAGGTATCTTGACATGTATTCTCAATACCATAGCAATTTCACCATTTGAATCATTCTAGAAAAAATGTTATAGTGCAAATGGTAAGATGACCAAAAAATAACATACCTTAGAACACATCACCAAAAGACTTCATCCTCCCTTGAAATACGACCTTCTTTACTTCTGATTTCCTCTGACATTCGACTTGTGTATCAAATGAATGTATAATGATATGTATTTATACCATTTATGTCACTTCCTTTTAACATTAGGGCCGACCTGACACTTTCTTATTTTGTAATTCTTTTCTTTAATTATCTTCAAGGCCTACATGTACTTCCTTCTTCAATTCACTTTTTCATGTTCAAAAATTCATTTCTCCTCAACCATGAGGATCCACATGATGTACCACATACCACTGGAAACAACATGATGTATACTATTGTTGAAGGAAAATCTCCCTGTGGACAAGTAGATCTCCTCTTGAGAGATAGACTCTCAACTCTTAAGACAGAAGATGATTATCATGGCCACTGACTTCCTTTTAGATCTAGATAAACTAATGTATGAGGAGGAAGGAGAAAATAAGTACCTTTTTACCGGATTTTGTCCTTGCATAGTCCGATTTGAGCTCCAATCTTGAAATCTTTGATAAGCCCTGTAGACAAACAAAGATACAACCACTTCCTACTCTACTGAGATTATCTTGAAATAGGTCTATCTATAAGAGACAAATTCATGTGAGATCAAACACATATTTGAAAGAAACATGCCAAGCATATTATATTGATGAGAACAACAACGAAGGAAACTTACAACTGTAGATGCGAGTGCAATAGCTTCATCAAGTCCTCCTTGTCTAACCCTTGCTCAAAAGACCCACGATCAGAATGAAAATAACTTCACTGGTTATTCTCCTCCACTTCACTGTGTGTTTCCTATGAGATCATAGGTTTCATGCCTCCAATCATTCCCCCTTTTCACCATGAGAGGGCCTGCTTATATAGGTTTAGAGAGGCCCAACCACTTGAGATATCTTTGGGATAATTTGCATATTTTCCTCCTTCAGTTAGGGATCTTCCCTAAGATCATGTCTTGACAAAGGATTTGAATCCAACTACCTTCAGAGATTGAAGAGATCTTTTCCTCATTCTTCTCAACAAACCAATTTTTTCCCAGAATAGGTATCACTCTCCCAAAAGGGGCATCAAAGAACTATAATTCTCCCTAACAATGTATAGGGGGAGGCCAACACTCCTAACAGTAGCAACGATCCTAAAAAAGGGCAGACAGGGCGTTATAATGCTCCCTAAGAGTGTATAGGGGAGCGCCAACACTCCTAATAGTGGTATAGAGGAGCGTTCTCCTCTGAAACTCAATTTTTAGTGGTTCTTTCAAATGGAAAGAGGTTCATAACCCTGTTAACCCATTCATCTTCTTCCAAATCAAATGTTTGAGGTGTTTCAAGTGTCCTTCCAATGTCATTATAAGAATGACATAGGAATTATGGAAGTATGTGTTTTCTGACATTTTCGACACTTGCGACCAAAATGCAACACTTGCGACACTTGTAATGACGACACTTGTGACACTATTGAAGTAAGTAATTTTGATGTGTAACAAATTTCGCCCCAAAGTATGAAGCTAGAAGACGAGAACTGATAACTGAAATTCTTTGCAGACTTTCAAGCAAGGGTATAGATGCAAAGAACCTGACAGAAGCTGCACACCAACACCAACAAATATTATGACATGTTTCAAACCCAAGGCAGGCATACCTATGCTTGGGTGATAAAGACTTGAAAGATATGGCCGCCATAAAATACTTTGCATATCCATAATTGTATTGATAAAAGGTATAGCCATTGAGGATACAGTGTGGATCTATACTCCTATGACTTGAACTGATTGTATCCATGAAGAATACACAGTGGATCTATGAGATGACAAGACATAGCCATGACCAATACAAAGTGGATCTATTTAACATTTTATGTGTCATTGTTCAAAAGAAACTCCTTTGGAACCTGGGCAAAGTACATATAAGAGTGATGACTCAACCTAGGGTCTTCTTACCGATCCCGATGTAGTATGAATCTAACCATGTGAATAGATGTACTGATGTCGAACATGGCAGAAACCACTTGATTACTGGTCAATGATGTAAACCGTTAACAAGCACATGGGAAATCATCATTAATGTCAATGATTCCCAAGGTACCCTAGTACATTCCAATGAATGTGAATGGATGAGATGAAGTCGAACATCTGTGGAATCATTCAATCAGAGGCAAATGATGTAAAACCACTGTCAGACGAAAGGAGGCCTGCCATTGAGGCATGTAGGTCCCAATGTACTAATTGGTTTCTAAGCCTAGTTCCTGGATAATGTGTTGAATTCGAAAGGAATAGACTCATTAAAGGAGGGCCTTGATGTATCCCCCATCAACGAAACAAAATAGACACAAAGATGTAATTGGTAGATCAAATGAACATGGATTGACACAGGTATTGAGACAATATATTTGTGATGGTTGACTCTCGAGGCAGATACTTCCCTTGAACACTGAGGCACAACAGTAGAAACATGACATGGAACAAAAAATGATGATGCAGTGGATACTGTGACTTTCGTCGGGTGACCCAAAGGAGTAAGAAAAACTCAGAGGATTGGTTTAGTGTAGAGGTTCAGTGGATTAATATGTGCTCAAAGACAAAGTGTCGTGTTCAAGGGTGACTCTAAGAGTTACTTGGTAATGTTCTCAAAATTGTTTGGCTTGCTTCTTTCAATTTTCCCCCATCTAGATAGATGAGTACCTCTTTTTGATTTAACGAGCTTGAGGAGGGTAACACATGCTCGATATAACTTACCTTCGGTAAGTCCCTCTTCTTTTGTTTAACGAACTAGAAGAAGTAAGGGTTCGGTCTCATATGGGCTTGTCGATGTTTGTTTAACGAGTCAAAAGACAGAAAACTCAAAGGTTTTTCATGATTATAAAGTCTGGAAAAACACTTAAAAGACAACTCTCTCAATTCCTTTTTCGTAAAGTAGTCTAATGAGACTGGAAAAGAGATAAACTATCACTCAACAAACATTTTCTTCAAATAATTTAACGAGCGTGAAGAGAACAAGGTCACTCGACAATATTTTCATGTTTAGAGAGTCTGAAAAGAACTTAAAGGTGACTCCAATGTTGTCCTTTTTCGTAATGTTAGTCTCGCGAGGATGAAAAAGAGATAAATTATCACTCAAAAGATGCCCTTTCAAACATTTTAACGAGTGGGAAAGGAAGAAATATCACTCGACAATCTTTTCATGTTTAGAGAGTCTGAAAAGAGCTTAAAGGAGAATCTAGGGGGTTCCTTTTTCATGTATCCATACAGGTCCGAAAAAGAGATAAAAGTTTACCTGGATGCATTCTCATGTATTTATGAGCACAAGAAAGAACAAATACTAAGCTCAGTATGCCCCCAGATTGACATCTAGTGGCTTAACTCCAGAATGATCATCAAAGGATAGAGACATGCCCTCCAAGCTTCAATTCATTCACCGACTTTGAGGTGGTCACCAATTTATCTAGTAGATGAGAAAAAGGAGAAGGGTGGATGAAAAGAAGGTTCAAGAGAGGTGACTGTTTCATTTTTTAATGAGCTTGACATAGGAAAAGAACTATGCTCAGGGCCTCTATTTCATTTTTTAACGAGCTTTCCACAGATAAGAGAAACTGTACTCGTGACCTCTGTTTCATTTTTTAACGAGCTTGCCACAGAGAAGAGAAAATATGCTCATAGTGTCTTCTTGATCATGGATTCCAAGAGGATAATTCTCTGGAAGGACACCATGTCAAGGGAAAAAACTTGTTCATGGATTCCAAGAGGTCTTCACTGGATGGAAGATAATCACTCTGGAAGGAACACAAGTCGAGGGCCATGACAGGGGTAAGGAGATCAGGCTCCAATATCCCTACCAAAGAGATCACCATGTCAACTGCCGGATCTAAAACATCAGAAGTTGAAGTCATTGGAGACAATGCCACATAATTGACATGTGGTGGGGGTGATATTGTCTGCATATAAGAACCATTTAGGGAGGTAATCCCATCAGGACCGATGAATTAAAGTTGATTAATAGTCACAATTATTCCATCATCAGGGAAAGATATCACACGAAAAAGAGTGGACACAATAGCTTTCATGGAATAGACATAATCTTGCCCAAGGAGTAAAGTGAAATCCAAGGGATCTCGGACTACCATGACATCAATAAAGATATTTTTCCCTCTCAAAGTTATGGGAAACTGAGGGAGGGTCCTTAAAGTTTGACTAGTTCTTCTGTTAAAAGCTAACAGATTCTATGTAACTGGTACAAGCTATGGACAACCCAAAGCGTACCAAGAAACAGAAGAAAAAATACTAATGGACGCAACTTCATCTATCAATGTTTGAGGAACGTCCTGACCACAAACCTGTATTGTAATTTGGAAAGGAATGTGAGAGGGAAGACAAGGTCTAGTTAGTGCACCCCAATAAAAAAGGATGGCCTCATTACTTGGAGGGGGTTTCATGGGAGAAGGAGGAATGCCCCCCGACACGGTAGATTCTGTATCAACGAGAAAAACATGGGCAGTATCAGGTTTACACTCTAGAGGGAGAGTAGGATCGACCAATGATTGGATCGGATCGACCGTGTAGGCACTCTTCAAAGGAAGAGTGGGATTGACTGATGATGGAATCAGATCAACCACTTTGGCACTCTTCAAATGAAGGGTGGGACTGACTGAGGAAGGGACTGGATCAACCACTTTGGCACTCTTTAGATGAAAGGTGGGACTGACTGAGGAAGGGACTAGATCAGCCACTTTGGCACTCATCAAAGGAGGAGTGGGATCGACCGATGATAGAACCGGATTGACCACTTTGGTTTAATTCTCTAAGGGGAGAATGGGGTCTACGGGTGGAAACAGATCAACCACTTTGGAGTCACTCTCTAACGGGAGAGTGGGATCGACCGAGGATAAAAATTGATCGACCACTTGGGTTACACTCTTTTGATGAAGAGTGGGGCTGATCAATGATAGAATAGGATCAACTACTTGGGTTTGTAGTTCAATCAAGGAGGAAACTAGATTGACCACCTGTTGGCAGCCAATTCACATTTTTCCATTGTCTTATAAGCTGCCTACACCAATGTTTCGCAAACATCAATTTTTCATCGCAATTTTTAAATGAACGACGCTTTTATTCTTTGCACCTTTTTGCACGCCTATATTCATTTTTTTTTCACGACTGTAAGAATGAAAACTTAGTCCTTCAAAGTCGCATTAGAATCATTTTTTGAACTGTCGTCATCCTTCTGATTGATATGCGCTTTGCGCTTACATTTCACTTATCATTTTGCAGCTGGAAAAACTTTCGAACTATACTCATTGGACATTTTTTGATTGATTATGTGACTTGGTTTCATTATGTCTGCGATGCTTTGGATTTACATGTTTCTTATTTGGCCTACTTAACCATTGGTTTCACAACAATGCATAGGCATTATGGTTAAATCTTTCACATATGTCTTTTGATATAATCCTTATGTTAATGTTTTCATAACTATTGGCATGTTCAAGACTCTTTGGCACCTTGGTTAAAATAATTATATGAGCTATTACAATACATTGGCGCATGGTTGATTATTTGATTTTGGTTTCAAATTGAATGATTTATGGCTTAAAACTATGGTGTAACATCGATTACACGTGTTGGTTTATAACTCACCATTGGTTTCATTGATCGGCTAATTCACATAATGGTTGAACTATGATTTAATGGGTAGAAAAACTATGTAAAATTTCAATTGTATAGCTGATATGATAGTTATGCATGGATTTACTGCCTTCTACCACCCTCGCACACTTTGCATTAATGCCTGCCTCCTTACAGGGTTACCTCTGTTGATTTTTGGGAAAATATCTGAGCCTACTCTATTCAAATCCTTGTCCCTTAGCCCGACTCACTGTGTGTTCTCTCCTGGCTCCTGTAGGGAGAATTCAAACCCCCATGGTGTTCAGAGTTAGTTTTAGTTTCATTATTGCCAGAGAAGACTGCTTAAGACTGCCCCCGTAATTGGCCCCAGAGTCACATTTTTGCGTGAGCGATTCTGGACAAACGGATTTGAATTAGATCACACCGTTGAAAACCCAGAACCATTTTTATCCCCTTTACCCTCATTGCAGGCGGTTTCCTCATAAATCGAGTGGTTATAGAGATCTAAATCGTGTTTTTCAGGTCAATTTTCAGATCTTCTCAATGGCTGAAGGGAACGTATTGGGTCTGTGTGCATTTGCCAGAATGCTTATCACTTCTCCAAATCTATGCTTCAGAACTCCCTCTCACCTATATAGCCTCTCACACTCTTGAACCCTTGATCAATCCTCCCAGGTATGAATTTCGATGTCAGTTTCGTTTTGTGAATAATCAAGGTTAATGTAATGATTTGAATTCTGTTTTCAAATAGCTTTGTTTCTCATTCAAATGCCTTTGTCATTCGGTGTTCATCCTATATATTGTTTCACTTTGCTAAAAATAGGAAGAGTTTCGATTTGATATATTATTTGCTCACAGATTTTTATGGTTATTCGTTTGGATTTCATTTGCTAAGCCTATCTGAGTGAAGTAACGGATTAATGGTGTGTTTTCAATACAATTCGTTTTGTATTCACATTTCACGGGAAGTTCCATACTCTATTTAGAATACGATTACCCTCGGATTCGATCTTGTATGATTCGTGTTGTGTTTGACAAATAATTTCGAGAGTGTAGTTGTTACGATGTGCTCTGTCATACGATTTTCCAAATCATGAATACCACTCTGTTCGATTTAAATTTGGAAATAACTACTCTTTTTTTATAAAAACAATGGTCTCATTAAACCTGTGAAACTACGCCCAAAACATAAAACGATTATGATTTGCAACGAATATGCTAAGCTCAGCCAATTAATTCGCTTGTTTGGATTTCTTTTTGGTTTGATTTTAAATGTGTAAAAATGAATTGGTCAAACCCAGTTGTAATTCGTTTGATTGGAAAGATTTTGGTAAAGGAAAATCAATCTTGTTTTCTCATTGTGCAATGATAAACGATCGATAACAAATTCTGTTTGATTGATCCTGTTACGATGAGTCAGTTATGGTTTGAATTCGCTCACAGTCTAAATCGCTTGCTATACAGTTATCGTAATCCTATTCGATTCGATTTTTTCTTCTGTTCTTGAGACAAGTATAACGATGTGTTTGCGATTTGTTTTGTTTTCAATTAAATATCAAAACGATCTCATAACAGATGGATTCAATTTGTTGAGAAATGATTATGATGTTGTTACATATGATTTCATTTACCCCACTTATGACAATAATCAAAACAGAGTATTGCTATCTCTGTATTCAGTTAAATGATGTGGATCCTGTTGGTATAATTCTTTCAAACTAAATGATTTGTTCTCAGATAGTTCTTGGATGGAGATTAAATTTAATTCTTTAAAAATATTTGAATTAATCTAAATTATGATTCTGTATCTTTATTTTAGACTAGCTACAAAATCAGATGATTTTGTAGCTAGTCTATATAATTTAATTTTTATCATTTTATTAATAAAAGAGTCTTCTAACTTGTCTATTTTGGATCCTTTTTAGGTGAATTCGAAATTGCATGGGATTTGATGGACAATTTAGAGGATATTGGGATATTTTAGTTTCATTTTAATTTCCTAGTTTAGGCAATTTTGGGATATCTCCCAGATTTCATGTAAACAGTTTTATAACTTCCACAGGGAGGTTTTACCCTATGGAAAACCTTTAAATACTTATTATTTTTGTAATAATGAACATCCTCATTCATGGGAGAACAAGGWTATGTAATTTTAATACAGACTGAGACAGAATTTGATGTTCTGCTACAACTTTAGCTTTTCATAATATCAATATTTTGTTTCATGTTTATGTGTATCAATTTGCATTTGGTTAATGACTACTTTAGCTATCTTAGTCTTTTGCAAATTATATGATTTAATCCATATAATCCATATATGATTTCTTCCAGTATTTAAAAAACATAGCAATTAGTTGATTCAGTTTGTGAATGACAGATTTCTCTTCTTCATTAATTGGATTATTAAGTATAAGTTTTTGCATAACAAGTTTACCTTATTGCAGAGATTTATAAATCATATAATTGTTATGATTTTTATGTCTTGTTTGTCCTATAAATACACTTGAAGAGCATTGCAGCTATCGTTTACGAGAAGCTTTTGGATTATCTGGTGCGAGTTTCCTTCCTCCGACCAGCTTCGAAGTCATCATACACTAGACAAATCTGGAGCGTTTCCAGGTCTGTTTGTTGTTTATTTGTTTAGTATATTTGTTAGTATTTTAGTTAGATATATGTATAGTTAGTATATTAGATTGTTTAATTTTAGTAAGTTTTATTTCTTATTCATAAAATCATAAAATCAACAAAAATATCTTTCTCTATCTTAGGGCAGAAAGAAAATGATTTTTCCAGGTTTTATTTAAATCTGTATTTTGTAGATATTGTATATTTTGTGAATAAGTAGTTTGTATATATAGAAATAGTAGATTAGTTAGATTAGTTCATTTTATTTATTTTTAGTTAGTTTAGTTTTCTTTATTTAGTTTTAGTTAGTTTGTTTTATTTAGTTTTAGTTAGTTAGTTAGTTTAGCTTAGTTTTCTCTTTGGTTTTCCTAGGACCTTGGATCGGCTAACGGAGCTGCTAAACTCGTTAGGGTGGTTCATTCCAAACGGCTTGGGTTATTAGACAACCCTGGACTGGTTCCACTCTCTCAGTTGATGGACGGTCAATTTTGCCCATCAACAAATGGCACTAGAAGGAGGGATGACTGACAAGATGGCCTTGTAGGAGCTTTTATTTTTAAATGTATTCAATTTCCCCCATGGCTCCCCAAATCACTGTGTTGGAACATGCTTTCAAATTCTCATTACCCGATGTTCCCAATGAGACAGTCTCTCACTTGTCCAAACTCACCTTTGATGGTGAAAGCAATACATCTGCTAAAGACCACCTTAACAAGTTTTGGTGCAAGTGCATCAAACATGACATCTCAGATTTAGGAGTTTTATGCATACTTTTTTCTTTTACTTTTAGAGGTCGAATCAAACAATGGTTTGAATCGTTTCCAGCATGTCACATTTTTTATCGGTTTCAATTTGTAGATGAATTTCTAGATGCTTTTGAAATTTATGATTTTGATCAATTATGTGAAGAATTTCATACTTCGCTAATCAACGACGATCCATCTTCAGAAGCCTTTTTGACAAAATTCTATCATATCCTCTGTAAATTTAATCTTGATGACATGTCATTAGCATTAAATCTCTTCTATGATGCTTCCATCCCTTCCATCCAATCATGTTCAATCACGGATGAAGAACCAATTGCAAATCCTATCACTCAACTGCAAGAACAATTTTCTTCGCAAGAAGAGAAAAATTCTTTCGATAATGTTGAACAAGCCAGGGAGTTAGAATCTATTGATCAGGTTCTTATTGACAACCAAATTGGTTTTTCCTTTGAATCATTGTATTTTCAGTCTAAGACTAGTATGGAAGATGATTCATTTATGGCTCAAGGCGAATACCCCCATTCTTGTAACTCATGCTCTAATCAACATTTAAAATTAGTCATTGAAGAACACTTAAGCAATGAAAATATTCTTGAATGTTCTAGTACTCCTATGAAACCGATTAGAGAAGAAGAGATGCAACTAGAAGAAGAAACCTTAAACCTTCATCCTCAAAATGCACCTTGTTCAMAGGAAAGACTAGATGCTTGTCACACAAATTTTGAATTATCTATCACACAAAAATCAAATCCCGATGATCATATTATGTTAAGGAATTTTTCACCAAAATAGAGTAAGAGTTTTAAAGAAAGTGAAGAGAATTGTCTTGAGAATACCATCGTTGAGTATCATAGTTCAAGAGATTCTTTTTATCTGCTTATTTCTGATTCCTTTTATTCTTTATATCCTGATCTATTCCTAGATTCGGGTGGACTTGACATCTTACCTACAACATACTACTCTTTTCCACTGCAATCATATCCTTTCGATATGTTAAATTTTGGTGAAATTAATTCCGACCATAACATTGATAAAATCGGATTTGACTCTTGTTCACTTTCATCACTCACAGGGGAAAAGGACATGTTGCGAGATGATTTTACATAGCTTATTGTTGAAAAATACAATGCATTATATTTTATGGAGATCAAACATTCTAAGTTTCATACTCGTTCTTTGCTTAGCTCGAATCTTAATGTTGATGCTTCACATTTTGAAATGATCAATCGCATAGAAGGAAACATTCAAACCAATGATCTAATTGATTGCATGAATCCTCCTATGATGAGTATCCCATTGATATATTCATTTCATCAAAGTCATGTTTTGCATCCCGATTTTTGTGACAAGATCTTAGGATGGCTTGAATATTCATATATTAAAAAATTTCATAATAAAGACAAAGTTGTGCTTGCTTTCTTTTTACCTAAGAATCTTGGAAGTAAGTGTGACATATTTCTTTTAGATCCGCCATGTGAAGAAATTAATGAGTACTTAGAGAACTGTCAGAAGGATGGGGCGTTTCAGCCTTGGCTGATGGTTATTCCATTTCCTCATAATCCTGATGAGTTTTTTGAAACTACTTACACTCATCCATGCCATTATGATCCTTATCACGACAAGATTGCGCAATGGCTAGAGGATTCGTACAACAAGAATATCCAAGGAAGTGCTAAGATCATGCTTACTTTGTTTCTAGATGATGATTATGAAGGTAAGTGTGATATGTTTCTATCATTTGTTGATATACTACCATTCTTATTAGTAACACTTGATCTTGTTTTCATTGCACGATTGGAGTTACTCCGATGGATACATTGGAAGCATGACTTCATGTAGTATCCTGATTTATTTAAAAGTTAGGGTAGGTTTAGGAATATGTTTTCTTTCAGTTTTGTTTCTCACTATTTCTCTTTGTAATAATGCAGTCATGCACGCAAGTGGGCACACCACGAGAACCATAATACGGTTATTGTCAGGGAAGTCCCCTTGATCCTTTTCTCTTTACTCTTAGTTGAATGTGTATTTTCAAAAACGCACTATCGTTATGAAAATATTAAATGGAAAGTAAAGAGATGAATGAATCTAGATCAACACTGACCCAAGGTACAATGATTAGGACTGTTTTTCCATCATTCAGGATTTTCCTACTTTCTTTCAGTTTCCCAGGGGATTGTTGCATGAGGTTTTTAGATGCACCTTCTGTACATATTTGTTTTTGTTTTGGTTGTTTGGATTTCTTTGCTTTCCATTTTTTTTTTCTTTGCTGGTGTGTTTTGATTTCTCCCTTATTCTTATCAGTTTGTGTCTTTGGAAATACACATACCTGTACACTGATCTTTTCAGACAAAGATGATAAGAAATTCCTTCGCTGAAATAACTGCTAAGAAAATTGTATGAACATCAATGGTACATTTCTAAAATTTATATCTGTGTTGGAAAAAGGTCTATTGTTTGAAAGAAGTTGACTGATTTCGATCTCTGAGTAAATCTTGTCATGATCATCTATTATCTTTTTACGTTGTCCCTATTCCTTAAGGGAATGACTCAAAAGATGTCTCCCTGCCTTAGGAAGTTGTTTTTGTAAATAAAACATCTCTGGATCTAAATAAAGTACAGTCCTAAATTTTTTTGATGAGGTCTAAAAAAATATGAAGAATCATGATTTTCAGTGTCACCCCGCTCAAATATATATCTATGAAAAGACAAAACAAAATAAATTATGAATAAGAGTTGTGGGAAGTGCTTGTAAACCTGTCGGGATACTGAACAGGTCTGCTGACAGTGGGTAAATGCATGCATGGCGCAAAGACAACTTTGTCGGGGTACTAAACAGGCCCGCTGGCAGCGAATCAATGTCGGGTATATGAAAATTTGCAAAAAAGAAACCTCTTTAATGTCCTTTATTATGATCCAGAACTTCTTGGTAGGATACAGATGTCAGAGTGGGTTAAATGGAAACCCTGTCGAGGCTATGGATACCTGCTAGCAGCAGTGGCTATGCCAACAATATTGAAGGTTTTATCTTTAATATCGTGACTTGTTGATCTTAAGATTGTTATCAGTTTTCATCTTTTGAAACACCGCTGGAATAGTTGGTTAATAATGATGTTTATACGATTTTCTGGTTGCTATTTTTGAGTTGGAATTATCTTTGTTGTCCTAATCTGAATTTATTTATTTTGGCAGAGATAACTGCTTCTACCATTGTGTCACCATTGTTGGCAGCCAATTCACATTTTTCCATTGTCTTATAAGATGCCTACACCAATGTTTCACAAACATCGATTTTTCGTTGCAATTTTTAAATGAACGACGCTTTTATTCTTTGTGCCTTTTCGCACACCTATCTTCGTTTTGTTTTCACAACTRTAAGCGTGAAAAATTAGTCCTTCAAATTCGCATTAGAATCATTGTTTGAACTGTCATCATCCTTCTGATTGATATGCCCTTTGCGCTTACATTTCACTTATCATTTTGCAGCTGGAAAAACTTTCGAACTATACTCATTGGACATTTTTTGATTGATTATGTGACTTGGTTTCATTATGTTTGCGATGCTTTGGATTTACATGTTTCTTATTTGGCCTACTTAACCATTGGTTTCACAACAATGCATAGGCATTATGGTTAAATATTTCACATATGTCTTTTGATATAATCCCTATGTTAATGTTTTCATAACTATTGGCATGTTGAAGACTCTTTGGAACCTTGGTTAAAATACTTATATGAGATGTTACAATACATTGGCGCATGGTTGATTGTTTGATTTTGGTTTCAAATTGAATGATTTATGGCTTAAAACTATGGTGTAACGTCGATTACGCGCGTTGGTTTATAACTCACCATTGGTTTCATTGGTCGGATAATTCACATAATGGTTGAACTATGCTTTAATGGGTAGAACAACTATGTAAAATGTCAATTGTACAGCTGATATGATAGTTATGCATGGATTTACTACCTTCTACCACCCTCGCACACTTTGCATTAATGTTTGCCTCCTTACAGGGTTACCTCTGTTGATTTTTGGGAAAATCTCTGAGCCTACTCTGTTCAAATCCTTGTCCCTTAGCCCGGCTCACTGTGTGTTCTCTCCTGGCTCCTGTAGGGAGAATTCAAACCCCCATGGTGTTCAAAGTTATTTTTGGTTTCATTATTTCCAGAGAAGACTGCTTAAGACTACCCTTGTAATTTCCCCCAGAGTCATGTTTTTGCGTGAGCGATTCGGGGCAAAGGGATTTGAATTAGATCACACCGTTGAAAAATCAGAACCAGTTTTAGCCCCTTTACCCTCATTGTGGGAGGTTTCCTCAGAAATTGAGTGGTTATAGAGATCTAGCTTGTGGTTTTCAGGTCAATTTTCAGATCTTCTCAATGGCTGAAGGGAACGTATTGGGTCTGTGTGCATTTTCCAGAATGCCTATCACTTCTCCAGATCTGTGCTTCAGAACTCCCTCTCACATGTCTAGCCTCTCACACTCTTGAACCCTTTATCAATCCTCCCAGGTATGAATTTCGATGTCAGTTTCGTTTTGTGAATAATCAAGGTTAATGTAATGATTTGAATTATGTTTTCAAATAGCTCTGTTTCTCATTCAAATGCCTTTGTCATTCGGTGTTCATCCTGTATATTGTTTCACTTTGCTAAAAATAGGAAGAGTTTCGATTTGATATATGATTTTCTCACAGATTTTTATGGTTATTCGTTTGGATTTCATTTGCTAAGCCTATCTGAGTGAAGTAACGGATTAATGGTGTGTTTTCAATACAATTCGTTTTGTATTCACCCTTCAAGGGAAGTTCCATACTCTATTTAGAATACGATTACCCTCAGATTCAATCTTGTATGATTCATGTTGTGTTTGACAAATAATTTTGGGAGTGTAGTTGTTATGATGTGCTTTGTCATACGATTTTCCAAATCATGAATACCACTTTGTTCGATTTAAATTTGGAAATAACTACTCTATTTTTATAAAAACAATGGTCTCATTAAACCTGTGCAACTACGCCCAAAACATAAAACAATTATGATTTGAAACAAATATGCTAAACTCAGTTGATTAATTCGCTTGTTTGGATTGCTGTTTGGTTTGATTTTAAATGTGTAAAAACGAATTGGTCAAACCCAGTTGTAATTCGTTTGATTGGAAAGATTTTGGTAAAGGAAAATCAATCTTGTTTGCTCACTGTGCAATGATAAACGATCGATAACAAATTCTGTTTGATTGATCCTGTTACGATGAGTCAGTTATGGTTTGAATTCGCTCACAGTCTAAATCGCTTGCTATACAGTTATCATAGTCTTGTTCGATTCTATTATTTCTCATGTTGTTGAGACAAGTATAACAATGTGTTTGTGATTTGTTTTGTTTTCAATTAAATATCAAAACGATCTCATAACAGATGGATTTGATTTGTTGAGAAATGATTACGATGTTGTTACATATGATTTCATTTACCCCACTTATGACAATAATCAAAATAGAGTATTGCTATCTCTGTATTCGGTTAAATGATGTGGATCATGTTGGTATAATTCTTTCAAACTAAATGATTTGTTCTCAGATAGTTCTTGGATGGAGATTAAATTTAATTCTTTAAAAAGATTTGAATTAATCTAAATTCTAATTCTGTATCTTTATTTTAGACTAGCTACATAATTAGATGATTCTGTAGCTAGTCTATAGAATTTAATTTTTATCATTTTATTAATAAAAGAGTCTTCTAACTTGTCTATTTTGGATCCTTTTTAGGTGAATTCGAAATTGCATGGGATTTGATGGACAGTTTAGAGGATATTTGGATATTTTAGTTTCATTTTAATTTCCTAGTTTAGGCAATTTTGGGATATCTCCCAGATTTCATGTAAACAGTTTTATAACTTCCACAGGGAGGTTTTACCCTGTGGAAAACCTTTAAATACTTATTATTTTTGTAATAATGAACATCTTCATTCGTGGAAGAACAAGGATATGGAATTTTAATATAGACTGAGACAAAATTTGATGTTTTGCTACAGCTTTAGCTTTTCATAATATCAATATTTTGTTTCATGTTTATGTGTATCAATTTTCATTTGGTTAATGACTACTTTAGCTATCTTAGTCTTTTGAAAATGATATGATTTAATCCATATAATCCATATCTGATTTCTTCTAGTATTTAAAAAACATAGCAATTACTTGATTCAGTTTGTGAATGACAAATTTCTCTTCTTCATTAATTGGATTATTAAGTATAAGTTTTTGCATAACAGGTTTACCTTATTGCAGAGATTTATAAATCATATAATTGTTATGATTTTTTATGTCTTGTTTGTCCTGTAAATACATTTGAAGAGCATTGCAACTATCGTTTATGAGAAGATTTTGGATTATCTGGTGCGAGTTTCCTTTCTCCGACCAACTTCGAAGTCATCATACACAAGACAAATCTGGAGCGTTTCCAGGTCTGTTTGTTGTTTATTTGTTTAGTATATTTGTTAGTATTTTAGTTAGATATATGTATAGTTAGTATATTAGATTGTTTAATTTTAGTAAGCTTTATTTCTTATTCATAAAATCATAAAATCAAAAAAAATATCTTTCTCTGTCTTAGGGCAGAAAGAAAATGAGTTTTCCAGGTTTTATTTAAATCTGTATTTTGTAGATATTGTATATTTTGTGAATAAGTAGTTTGTATATATAGAAATAGTAGATTAGTTAAGTTAGTTCATTTTATTTATTGTTAGTTAGTTTAGTTTTCTTTATTTAGTTTTAGTTAGTTTGTTTTATTTAGTTTTAGTTAGTTAGTTAGTTTAACTTAGTTTTCTCTTTGGTTTTCCTAGGACCTTAGATCGACTAATGGAGCCGCTAAACCCATCAGGGTGGTTCATTCCAAATGGATTGGGTTATTAGACAACCCCGAACCGGTTCCACTCTCTCAGTTGACGGACGGTCAATTTCGCCCGCCAACACCACCTGATCAACCGGACTAACCAGGGATGGAACCGGATTGACCAGTCCATCAACTAATGATGGGTTGGGGGAAAGCTTATGATAACATTTTTGAAGTTGAAGTTTTTCCAAAAGAGAAGAAGCCTTATCCTTGCGAGGACAAAGGTGAGACAGCCCGCGGGTACTCAGCATGGCTTTGGCTAGGAAGAGGCATGAGTTGGCCTGATGCCAGGTAAACCTGTATGGTGCATTTTAGGGTTATAACAATCACCCTTGCATAACATGCAAGGAAACTTGACAGTTGTCTTATTCTTACCAACCTTAACATCACTAGTTGATGGGGTATCATTGGCATGTCTAGTAGAGGCCGATGATGTGGAGGAACACAATTCTAAGACCTTGATAAGACCAGGGAAATCCCTTAGAAAGTGGTCACCCTTACAAACACTGCAAGGGAATTTGGGTTTCAGATTCTTCATTTTAATCTTGTTGACCTCATCAACACTCCAAATACTATTAATGGTAACTAGTTGCTTAGAGACAACATCTGATGTTGTTGGGGCCTTGGTCCTTTTCGGGATTTTCTTCTTCTTCTCTTTCCATTTCTTATTCTTCTGATCAACCTGGCTACTTGCTTTAGAGCTTTCACTAGGCGAAGAAGGAGAAATGGAAGGATACTTGATGGACGAAGAAGGTGAAAAGTTGACATGAGGTTGATGTGTGGGTGGTGTAATGACATCTAAAGTGTTAGGTGCAGTTGAAACATTGGAAGGATTCAGGATCACTGGAGTGGGGAACAACCAAATTGGTAATCCGATGGTGAGTCTTGGAAGACTCAACGTGGCAATATATGGAGGACCAAAGTTTCCAAACAAAGGAAAGTTATAAGGTTCCCCAGGAGAAGGGGTTCCTCCATTGGTACTCTCAGGATTCGATGCCATTAACACTGACTCGACCTAAGGTCCACTAAGTAAAACAGACAACACACGCTATGAATCTGAGAAGCAATAAATCAAACAAACCTTCCTATGATGAAACCACTAGTTGGTGATGAAATCCAACGTCGAGAGATCAAAATAGGAAAGGGCAGGGATAGAGCGGGTGGATTAGTTACATTGGTGACCTGCTTAACGGACTTATGCTTTGGTGCAAGCTTCCATGCAATAATTGTGGATTTACCCTCCAAGGAGCTCGAGTGAGTTTGACCAACGTCTATTCCAGGTATAATGAGACTTCCCTTCACCTTCACCTTATGTGGAACCCTAAAGATTATGGCTACTAAGGTCACCAATTCATAATCAGCCCCTGGGCGGGTACAGTCGACAGTCTGATTGGAATGTATGGGTAGGATAACAAGTCTGAAATCAACCTGAGAGGCTCCCACACATAATCATGGGTATACCTTCAAGTGACCCCCAATATACGATCCGACCACTACAAATAGTTGAACCATTGAGGGATAATCTCCATAATTCACCCGAATGCGACCTCGTGTGTAACCCCTGTGTGAGAGGGGGATCCCAGAAAGACTATACGACAATTGGATTTCACTCTCCCTACCACAAGATACTAAGTTTTTTTGATATCTTTGGAAATTTATCCTTTCAACCTATTCCAAATCCCTACACCTTAAACTAATGTAGGTTTGCTAACAAAGATGTAAAAAGTCTGATAAATTTTAGTTTAGCGCTTGATTTTTAAGACTGTTGTTACTCAAAAGGAAAATGGCATGGACAATATGGTGTTTTGACTGACTCAAAATTTATGCAAAGGGATGAATATGCAATCTTTTCATTTTGATGAAAACTATGCCACGAGAAGGAGAAAACATTGATCATTTTAGATGCACAATGTCCCAAAAATGTCCGAAAACATGTAATTCCGCTACTTCAAATGCGAGCTAGTTTCACTACCTAAAATCAAGAATGAATATATGTTCTTTGTTTGATTATGATGTATACATAAAGTAAACACAAAACCTTCAATGCTCCATTACTTTCAATCATGAGAAAGAGTCCTATGCAGATGCAAAAGACATGAAGAAAAAGACTACAAACAAAGCACGCACTCAAGGTAGTGAGAATCGAAAGAAAAAAAGAATATTGGTCTAAAAAGAAATCAATAAAGGATCCTAAAACCAACAAGAATCCAAGGAGTGCAATAAAATGTAGAGAAGAATCCAAAAAGAGACAGGGAGAAAGAGAAAATACCCAAATTGTCCCGACAAAACAAGCAGCTAGAAAGAGCAATTTTCACATTTCTGAAAAGTGTTTCAAGCTCCAATCAAGACAATATGGAGTGATAAGCATCAAAAATCAATCCAAATAAATTCACAAACCATTCAAAAAGACTGGGTAAATATTTCCACAAAATAGGTTGCAAAAAACTAATGAGAAAAAGGCAGAAAAAACCCAAGAAGGAGGCTGGCGCTCCGCCAAAAGGGTACACAAAGCATTATAATGCTATGTCTAAGGCCTATAGTGAGAATTGGTGCTCTGATATCAAGGGAAGGGGGTGCCAAGCTTCCCAAGAGCTCAGAAAAAGAGACAAAAAATTGCAAAACATTCACCCAGAATGCATAAAAATTGGTGAAAATGTAAGTGAAGATGGGAGAAGGATAATGGATCATAAACAAATAGAAAAAGTTCTATGAAAGGTGGTAAAATTTTAGGGACAAACCAAATAAATACAATAGGATTCCTTCCCCAGTGAAGTCGCCAGCCTCTATTGAAGGAAAATCTCCCTGCAGACAGGTAGATCTCCTCTTGAGAGATAGACTCTCAACTCTTAAGATAGAAGATGCTTATCATGGTCACTGAATTCCTTTTAGATCTAGATAAACTAATGTATGAGGAGGAAGGAGAAAATAAGTACCTTTTTACCGGAGTTTGTCTCTGCACAGTCCGATTCGAGCTCCAATCTTGAACTCTTCGATAAGCCCTGTAGACAAACAAAGATACATCCACTTCCTACTCTACTGATATTAGCTTGAAATAGGTCTATCTATAAGAGACAAATTCATGTGAGATCAAACACATATTTGAAATAAACAGGCCAATCATATTATATTTATGAGAACAACAATGAAGGAAACTTACAACTGTAGATACGAGTGCAGCAGCTTCATCAAGTCCTCCTTGTCTAACCCTTGCTCAAAAGACCCACGATCAGAATGACAATAACTTCACTGATTATTCTCCTCCACTTCACTATGTGTTTCCTATGATATCATAGGTTTCATTCCTCCAATCATTCCCCCTTTTTACCATGAGATGGCCTGCTTATATAGGTTTAGAGAGGCCCAACCACTTGAGATATATTTGGGGTAAGTTGAGGATTTTCCTCCTTCAGTTAGGGATCTTCCCTAAGATCATGGTTTGACCAAGGATTTGAATCCAACTACCTTTAGATATTGAAGAGATCTTTTCCTCATTCTTCTCAACAAACCAATTTTTGCCCAGATTTCCCAGAATAGGTAGCACTCTCCCAAAAGGGGCATCCGAGCGCTATAATTCTCCCTAACAATGTATAGGGGGGCGTCATCACTCCTAACAGTAGAAACGCTCCTCAAAAAGGGAAGACAAAGAATTATAACACTCCCTAAGAGTGTATAGGGGAGTGCCAACACTCCTAACAGTGGTATAGGGGAGTGTTCTCCTCTGAAACTCAATTTTTAGTGGTTCTTTCAAATGGAAAGAGGTTCATAACCCTGTTAACCCATTCCTCTTCTTCCAAATCAAATGTTTGAGGTGTTTCAAGTGTCCTTTCGATGTCGTTATAAGCATGACATAAGAATTATGGAAGTATGCTTTTTCTGACATTTTCGACACTTGCGACCAAAATGAGACACTTGCGACACTTGTAATGATGACACTTGCGACACTATCGAAGTGATTAATTTTGATGTGTAACAACTATCCATCCATGGGTGTTGTATCTTCATGTGCATTGTCCTTCATGTCTAAATACCTTTATCAATCTTGCGGTCCAAAACCCATGACTAGGGTTGACATCAATGACAACAACCAATCTTCCAACAAACTCCCCCTTTGTCATTGATGCCAACACTCATGCTCCCCCTATCATCATGACCCCATTTTCTCTCCCCCTTTGACATTAATGGAAAAGGGTAGGAATGCTCCCGCTGAGTTTAATGGAAAAATGTAACTCTCATCTTTGGGGCTGCTCCCCCTGAACATGTGGAACTCAATAATACTTCATCCTTATTTTTTGTCTTTGGGACTTTTTCTTCCTTAGAATCCTTTTGTGTGGGTTATGTCTTCTCTCTCTTCTTCATGTCTAGGATGTATAGGTTGTTCAGTATTCTTGTTGCAGTTTCAACCAATCTTCCTGAGTTATTTTCTCTGATTTTACATTTTCGGGAGTCAAACATAAGAGTATATCCTTGATCACACATTTTACTAACACTGAGTAGATTATGATTCAATTCTTCAACCAATAGAACATTCTTTGCTTTTACATTTTTTCTTCCAAGTTCTACTACACATTTTTCAAGTATTTTGGTAGATGAGTCAACTCCAAATGCAACATTGCCACCCTTTCTCTTCAGGATGATGAATTTGTCTTGATCCCCAGTCATGTGTGAAGAACATCCACTGTCTATGTACCATTCATCTTCTTCTTTACATTCTTCAGTGGTTAATTCTATTCGAAAATCTTCATTGTTTGGAATCTCTTTCCTTATCCATACCATGGTTGGCATAGGAACATCTTCATTCATATATCTATAATATCGTGCTTTGTGACCAAGATAATTGCATTTGCAGCATACAATATTTTTGTCCATCAATAGGTAAAATGAATTATAACTTCTGTTGAAAAATCCACGATTATTTCCATATCTTATGTTTACACCATTCATGTTTCTTGCATATTTGTTCCTTTCATTGATACTGCAATTAATTGCCTTATGTCCAAAATTTTTGCAAGTATAACAATGACCAAGAAATAAATTTTGATACTTGGGAGTAAGTGACCTTATTTTTGATGTAGTCCACATGGGTTCATGATCTACTCTTTTTTAGTTTCCTTCATATTGATTGAAGCTTCTTTGATTCCTAAAGCTAGGAGTTCTTCTTGGATATTCATCTCTTTTGTAATCATTCCTTCTTTCTAGTATTCTGGTCCACTTCTCATCAATTGTCTGTGTAGCTCTTTCTTCAACCTTCTTGTTTGTATTTTCATATTCTTTGTATGAAGTTTCATCCATGCATCCAAGATGTGTTAATTCTTTTGGCACTTGAGATTTTCTTAATCTCTTCCTCAATGATATAACTTCTTGTTCAAGTTTCTCACAATCTTCTTATTTCTTCCTCATTTGGACCTTCTTTACTTCTGTTATTCTTCTTGCTTCTTCTAGTAGAGTTTTCAAGGAAATGGTTTCTTCTCTTAGTTTCTGAAAGTATTCTAATTGTTTATTTAAGCTTACAACTGTCTTTTCATAA
Organism: Picea engelmannii; assembly: GCA_009831015.1. Classification (NCBI taxonomy): domain Eukaryota; kingdom Viridiplantae; phylum Streptophyta; class Pinopsida; order Pinales; family Pinaceae; genus Picea; species Picea engelmannii. The sequence goes on along the minus strand of ML805094.1, from coordinate 32,099 downwards.
CTACCCAATTCACTTCTTAGTTTTCTACGCATGTCTTTGAGCTTACTATTTTCAATATCAACATGCTTCAATTTTTTAAGATTCTCATCTTCTTGTTGAATCATTTCTACTTCATGATTTTATTCTTCTTCATTGTCACATCTTTCAATCATTGGATGAGGACATTCAAATTCAACATTTCCTACTCCTTCACAATTAAAGCAAAAGAACTGACCTCTATTTTCTTTATTGAAATCTGAGATGTTAAAATTTGCTTCAACTTCTTTTTCTTCTTCTGCTTCTTCCCTTGCATAAATGTCTTGTATCTTTTCCCATATATTTTTTTCTGATGCACATGATCCCACCTTAGATTTCACTGAATCTGTCAATCCATCCAGGATGGTATCTATTGCCAATTTATTATTCCTTTTTGCTTCCTTCTGAGCTGTTGTCTTTGGTTTCTTTAAAGGATTGTATCCTGAAGAAACTAAGAACCAAACATCTTCACTAAGAGATTTGAAGTAAGTTTCCATTCTATTACTCCAGTATTCAAAATTGATTCCATCAAATGGTGGAATCCCATTTGGAATGTTGTCTTCCATTTATGCTTAAGATCTTCCTTCCAGTGGTTAAACTGTACTGAAGGTAACCTACTATGATACGAATTGTTGATACTGAGAGGGGGGGTGAATCAATATCAAGTAAAATTTAAAACCTTTTTCAAGTGATACTTAAACCATTCAATTATATCCAATGATCAATGACCAATAGTATAAGAGTTACACCAATACACCATAGTACACCATGCACAATATATGAGAAATAATCAATAGTTATTGTTCAAGGGAAGTAATGACTTCCAAAGGTAGCTACAGCTTCCAAATGTAAAGGGAGGGATAAAACTCCAAGTGGAAGATACAATCCTCCAATATCAAGAGAGGGTTTAACTCTCCATCCTTGCCCCTTCCTTCCACCCAATAATATATGAGAGATAATAAAACTTGACATTAAATCATCACCATGAACCAACCATCACATAAAACATGATAATGCTTCATGAGAATTCTTCAACTTTTGCAATTCTTCAATTCTTGGAATACTCTGATCCTGTAGATAATATTAATCAATGTATTTTCTAAAACTTCTCCAAGTTTCACTCCTTGAAGCCTCCCCAAAAGGAAGTTATAGAAAGAATGGTAGACCTTATTCAATTTTGGTTTATTCAAGAGACCAAACTTGTACAGAATGCCCCATGCTAAATATTTAACATCAGGTTTTGAAACTCGTACAAAAGAAACCAAAATCCATACTATTGCCAATGAAATTTGTCCCACGTCATTTGGATTCTCTATGAATAAGTTATGATTTTTTTACTCGGAACACCTGTTTATTGACTAGCTTCAGGACTAGTCAAAAACCCTATCTTCCACATAGTGTATCTCCATAATTATAGTGAATCAAGAGATGAAACTTTTACCATAGGTACCATGACATGTATTCTCAATACCATATCAATTTAACCATCTGAATCATTCCAAAAAATAAGTTATAGATAAAATGGTGAGATGACCTGAAAATAACATACCTTAGAACACATCACCAAAAGACTTCATCCTCCCTTGAAATCCAGCCTTATTTACTTCTAATTTCCTCTGAAATTTGACTTTTATATCAAATGAATGTATAATGATATGCATTTTTACCATTTATGTCACTTCCTTTTAACATTAGGGCCGACCTGGCACTTTCTTATTTTGTAATTATTTTCTTTAATTATCTTTAAGGCCTACATGTACTTCCTTCTTCAATTCACTTTGTTATCTTCAAAAATTCATTTCTCCTCAACCATGAGGATCCACATGACGTGACACATACCACTGAAAATAACATGATGCATACTATCCATCCATGGGTGTTGTATCTGCATGTTCATTTTCCTTCATTTCCAAATACCTTCATCAATCTTGCGGTCCAAAACCCATGACTAGGGTTGACATAAATGACAACAACCAATCTTCCAACAATACCTTCAAGTAGAGCTGCACCTCATCACTATAGATTGAGAAGGTATGAATCGAAATTTTGTAACCACCTTGTTATTTGAAAGTAAATATCCTTTAGTAGATCAAGCATTGCAGATTGTAAGACATAAAGTATTCGAGGAGACATCTAACCTCCCTTTGGAGCAAGAAGAGGACGAATGTACTGTGCCCCTCTAGAAACTACAAAGTTGTTACAACATCAATGCTGATGAAGACGATGACCCAAGAAAGGTGAACATCATAGAAACAGAAGGCCAAAGAGATGTGGAATGACCAAGAGTTGAGTTACCATTCATTAAACAACCAATCAAGATTAAGAAGGTAAATATTGGAACAGAACAGACACCAAAGCTTGCAAATGTTGGAGATTATTGGGATGTTGCCGCTATTGACAAGATTACAAAATTACTGCATGAATATCAAGACTTGTGTCCAACCAAGTTCACTGATAAGAAGGGAATTAAAGGTCCTATGGGATAGATGAGGATCCCTTTGAAACCAGATGCAAGACTAGTCAAACAGAGACCCTACATATTGAACCCTAAATATAAGGAGAAAGTGAAGATTGAGCTCGACAAAATGCTGGAAGGAGGGATTATAGAACCTGTGGAAGAATCATAATGGATTATCCCTATGGTGGTGCAAGACAAGAATACATGAGAGATCAGGATCTATGTATATCTTAGGAAGCTGAATGATATATGTTTGCATGACCTCTTCCCTACACCATTCACTGATGAAGTGTTAGATAATGTGGGAGGCCAAGAGGTATGCTCTTTTATAGATGGATTCTCGGGATACCATTAGATACGGATTGCCAAGGAATATTGCCATAAGATGAAATTTGCAACAGAATGGAGGTCCTATCAGTATACAATGATGCCATTTGGATTTAAGAATGCCCCAGCCATCTTTTCCAGGGTGGTGGTCGAAGTATTAAAGGAGTTTCTGCATAAATTTCTAGAAGCATATTTTGATGATTGCACTATTTTTAGTTTATTGAAAAATCATATTGATTGTCTAAGGGTAATGTTGGACAAATGTAGGCAGTGTCAAATTTCCTTGAATCTGAAGAAATGCATATTCTTCTCACCATTTGGAGTTCTTTTAGGTCATATTGTATGCAAGCAGGGATTGTTGGTTGATCCATCTAAAATTTCCATTATAGTTGATCTACCCCCTCCTACTTCAGTCAAACAACTATGCACTGCATTGGGACATAATGGATACTACAACAAGTTCATTAAAGGATATGCCTAGGTTACAACACCCATGGAGAATATTTTGAAGAAATACTATCAGTTTAGTTGGACAGAAGAGTGCTAGCAGAGCTTCGACACACTGAAACAGAAAATGGTTACTGCAACTATTCTAGTTTTTCCAGATTTGAGCAAGGAGTTTCATGTGCATGTCAATGTGTCTTCTATTTCTTTAGGAGCAGTGTTAGCACAACCTAGGGAAGGAGATATTGACCATTCGTTAGCCTTTTCTAGTAGGAAGCTATCAATTGTTGAGATCAATTACACCACTACCGAGTGAGAGGGGTTAGCCATGGTGTATGCGTTACAAAAATTTCTCAACTACTTGTTGGGAGGACACTTTAAAATGTTTACTGATCACTTCGTGCTAAAATACCTAGTCAACAAGCCACTGTTGGGGGGGAGAATATGCAGATGGCTTCTGCCATTTCAATAATATGACTGAGATCATAGTAAAGCCAGGAAGAATGAACAAAGGTCCTAGTCACTTGTCAAGGTTGAAACATGGAGAAGAGCCCACTAGTTTGGAGGATACATGGATAGACACATAGTTTTTGTCCATTAGAATGATTGATGACCACTTCATAGAGACAATCCATTTCTTGTCAATAGGAATGGCCCCTAGTGAGTATACAATCCCCCAAAAGAAACAACTAGTAGTGCGCGCTTCCAACTTTTCAGTTATAGTTAGACAACTATACAAAATGGGACCTGATGAGATATTGAGAAGATGTGTTATGGAGGAATAAATACCAATGATCCTCATGGAATATCATGAAGGCATTGCAGGAGGAAACTAAGCAGGGAAAGAAACTACATAGAAGGTGCTTAGAGCTGGCCTTTGGTGGCCTACCTTACACAGAGATGCTAAAAACTATTACAGAGCCTACAATGTATGCCAAAGAATTGGGAAACCATATAGAAGAGATGAAATACCATTAGCACCACAATCGACCCTACAAGAATTTGAGAAATAGGCCATCAACTTCGTGGGACCTATCAACCCACCAAGAAAGCGCACAGGAGTAAGGCACATAATTATAGCAACAAAGTACTTGACCAGATGGGCTGAAGCAAGAGTAGTTAAGGAATGTAGTGCAATTAAAAATGTGTTGAAGAGAGAAATTGATCATCCTTCAACTGGAAGAGCGAGTCCAGTCCAGGGTTTTCTAAATAACCCAAGTCGTTTGGTGTAACTCGTTCTGACGGGTTTAATGGCTCCGTTAGCCAATCTAAGAATCCTAAAAGAAACAAATAAAAGAGAAAAATAACTAACTAATTACTAAACACACTATATATATGTACATATGTTCAAATGTAACTATAGTATTTGTATTTAAACAGAAGATATACAAGTCTCATTTATTTACATGATTTACAAGATGCAAGTTTTAATCAAAACTTACGAAAATCGATGTGAAAAATGATTGCTTCTAGGAAGAAGATAAAGAAAGCACATAAAAATATTTATTGTTTTTCTTTTAGAAATTCAAAGAATCTTACAAAAAAATTTAATGAAACATGAACATGTGGATAGTCAAAGTTGAACCATATATTCATTGTTTCATTCATAAACAACTTAACTAAATAACACACATAATAACCTGTCGCTAATCGACGAAACTAGTATTTATCTTTCTGTGTTGTATGAGCTCCTACCTGTACTGTTGTTAAGGGAAACCTATAACAAAATAATACTATCACTTCCAGAATACATTCAAATAAATATTTGATATTGGAGTAAATTAATAACAATAGGAAGACAACTAATTAAAAGTTGTGTGATCTTAAGATAATCAATATTTAAGAACGAAAGAAAACTCAATTCTGGGTATTGATATTATCCATCATTTAACATTAGAAATAAATTCCATAATAATCAAATGATTGATTGATCACACATAAAAAAATGGAATAAGAAATTATGGGCAGCATATGACATTTAACAGTATGAAAACACCATATGATTGACAAGCTAAAGCTAAAATCAACCGTTATAACATTTTCATAATATAACAATAATGAAAGAATGAAATGGAATAAGTACCACACAGGTCTAAAGCCAAATATGAATTACTTTCCCATATTCTTTCTCAAAATCACATGCCCATATTGTAGTCCTGGAAGAATTGTTTTGGATAATAAACTCTTAAAGATTGGAAAAATTAATATATAAATAATAATAATTAACCATGTATTGATAAAAAAAAATAAAGCTATTTAAATCAATTCATAATCAATTATTCAAAGAATATGAATATATTATAATGAAAATAAAACCATTTTACTTACAGGACAAAAGCCATTAAGCAACCTGGAATTCCATATTCTTCTTTAAACATATTCGTCCATTCTCCTAAATCTTCCAGCCATCCATTACTCCATTTGAAAAGAAATACAAATTTTACAAAAGCAATAATATACAAAAGAGAAAGGATTAAAATACTCCTTTCCAATTCTTCGATCCTCCTAGCTCTGATCTTTCTCATATATTTATAAAAATTAATGAGTAGTCTAGGCGTCACTATTAATTTTTGCCACCTGAAATTTGCCTCTAAAAGAGACCCAAATATCTCTCAAATCGTGCATTTGTTTGGGAAAATATCTATGCAAAAGGTAAATGGGTCCATTTTGGTTCTGGGTTTTCAACCGTTTCTCCAAATTCCTCAGCTGCAATTAGTTCTGCAAAATTGTGTGTTTGATCTTGACACCTTTCCAAATTTTATCTGCCGTTGCTCATAATTTTTTTTGTAGCAATCCAAAATTATTTTTGGATCAATCATCTTGAACATATTTGGATAATAAAATAAAGCCATGATCAGATCTGTATCAAATATTTGATAATAGAAACCTGTAAAACAAAAAGAAACCTAAATTAATAACCTAAAAATTGTGAATAAAACAAAATCTAGAAAAATAAAAAATGAATTTAAACTAACTATAAGTTCTAAACAAACATTGTTTATAATTATCCTAAAACTCTAGAAGCTTCAAGTTAATGAAGAAAAAATATTAATTTTAGTTTTTTACAAAATCAAACAAATGATAGATAATTCTTTGATTATTATTATTTTGAAATGAGATGCAAAAAGAATTTAATTAATTAACATCACCAAATGATTTCATGAAAATGAGAAACCAACCAAGATATTATTTGATGAAGTATTGAACACATTATTCAAAATAGTCAAACTTGCTAATGAACAAAAGAAAGAACACATAATCATAATTTAAACAAAAATAAACATTTGATAAAAATTAACGTTTTTGTTTAAATTGAGATTTTTATGCTCGTTTCTAACTTTTGACATATACTCTTGTAATAAATGTCTCATACTATAGTGAATGTCTTAAGTTTGTCTCAAAGCAGGCCAATGAATGGAACTATTTGAAAAGGTTGATTCTGTAGCTCATTATAATTATCAAGATTTTAATAGGGGCCCTTTAAATTTTGTAAAAATATAGGGGAGTTGTTGGGGCCCAATAAACTACATGCTTCATATTTGATGACATCATAACCAGGGTTGGATGCCCAAATATCCTTATGAGTGATCAAGGCACACATTTCATAAATAAGACTGTTGAAGCCTTGACCGAGGAATTTGTAGTCCATCACCAAAAGAGCACGCCTTACCATCCACAAGAAAATGAAACAGTGGAAGCATTAAACAACATCTTGGAGACAACGCTAATGAATATTTGCAGTGTGAACATGGATGACTGGGATTTAAGAGTACCAGTAGTACTATGGGCCTATATAAACACTTGCAAGAAGCTAACAATGCATACCCCTTTTAAGTTGGTATATGGTCTCGAAGCCGTTGTCCCAATGGAATACCTGGTACCAAGATTAAGAATTGTTTCCTTTATAGATATGGATGACACTAGCGTTGTTCAAGAGAGGCTTACGCAGTTGCTCGAACTTGAAGAAGATAGGTTTATTGCAGGATTCCATCAGCAGGTGAAAAAGGAAAGAGAAAAGGCCTATCATGAAAGGCACATCAAGAAGAAGACATTCAAGCATGGTGATCTAGTACTAGTATATGACAGTGAGTTCATAAAACATCCTAGGAAGTTCAGAACGCATTGGCTCGGGCCATATGAGATTGTGTATGTTACAGAAGGAGGAGTTGTGTAGTTGAAGACTTTGAAGGGAGAATGGAAGGAAGGATTAGTGAATGGGAGATGGTTGAAATTGTATTATGACAACTCGCTACACCGCAACTTTAAGTAAAAGCATAAGGAAAAAGGTCTAGGTACCAGGTGCAATTGAAACTGGGTACCAGACACAAAAAAGATAGTCTACACAAGGAAGGAAGGAGACGAGGCATAGAGAAGAAAGTAAAGGCTACACTACATAGTATGAAGTCAAAGTAAAATAGAAGAATCAGATCTAAATTTCCTTAGGACGAGTCACAGGTGAGTGTTGGGGGTCTGTTGGCCCTTGGTCATGAAAGTAAGCAAAGATCAAGGAAGAAAAGGCAGAATGCAAAATGCGTGGAAGACACAATGGTTGTTACTGGGTCAAAGTGAGAAAAAGAGAAGAAAAGATGGAGTGAAGTAAAAGGAAGCAAGCCATTGGATGAGGATATTGAGGATGACAAATCAGCAATAAAGAAGGATCGTGGAAAAATCAGCATGTGGAAAAAGACACTGTTGGATGCTTTGGAGCACCGCATGAGAAGGAAGGAAAGATAGGCTGGTGAAGCCCTGAAAATGAGGGTCAAGTTGACTTAGGGTTTTAGACACCTAGGATTTTGGCATCTAAGGTTTTTGACACCTAGGTTTCGACCTAAGGATGTTGGTGAGCTATTGTAATGCATAAATAGAAGTCTAAAGGACCTGGTTTGGGTTGTTTTTGGTGTTAGGATCTAGTTTTACTATTGACATGAGGGATTATTGTCATGTGAGAGAGAAGAGATAAGTGTGAGAGCCTTATGGTAGTGTAAGATCTTCAGCTGGGTGCGAAGGTCAAGTCCTACAACTGGGTGCATAGGAAGGGGAGAGATAAAGAGGAGAAGAAAGAAGATCTTCTAGCTGAGAGTGCAGACAAGAATTGTATGCTTCATATTAATACATTATAAATCATAGTTATGAGGATGTATTCCTAGAGAGAGGGTGAACCACATATATATTATGTTGTATGTGTGATTGGTGTTATGTTCTTTGTTATTGGTATACTGCTATTGCATTACTATGTTAGATATGCCAGATATATCTTGCGAAGTAAATACTAGGAAGATAAAGAATACTATATTGTTGTGTGTCGATCGCTTTGAACCCACTTTAAATTACTTTTGGTTGTAGACATCTCTATCCTGCAACCCCCACATAATTGCTTTGGGTGAGACTGCATCTGCCTCGCAGATGATGCTGAAAGGGCCAGTAGATAGGGCTTATTGGTGTGCTCTTGGAGCTGAAAACTAGGTCTTCCCCTGTGCCAAAAACACCTCTCTAAGTTGTCTTTTGAGCCATGTCACATTCCCTTCGTGGCCTTGCGCTACTGACACTTCTAGGGTCTTTGTCGCTAGTTGTTGTCTCAACTCCTGGTTTTCCTGGTACAGTTCGATAATAGCTAGTTTCTCCTACTTTAGCTGATGATATGGATATTGATCATTTTTACCTATCGAATCATTTTTACCTATCGAATCCATCCTCCTCGTTCTTCTCCTACTTTCTAGGCTTGTACCTTCCACAAGCTCCATCCAGACAACGCGCAAAAGTAATTTTTCAGCAACTGATCTTGCACATGGCTAGTTTGGGATTCAGGTTTCCCCATATTCCTTATTCTTCTTTGGCCCAGCCCTTCTCTGAGGTATTTTTTGTTGGGGAGATAGGGTTTCTACTATCCTTACTTCCTGCAAAGGTCCTTCCACTCCAGGTTCCGTGCAGTATGATGTCAGCATTCCCGCGGGTAAAAGGAAAACTCCCTTTGTGTCCATGGGGATGCATGTTGTGAGTGAGAATGAATCCCAATCGCTTTGGGGCTCGGGTACGGTGATTATGCCACTTCAAACACCTTTCCTTATGTTTTGTAAGGTCAACATAACATGACCAATGTTTATATTGTGTGCAGTGGATCCGGTGAATGCCCAAGATGGAGAATCTGATTGACCTGGGTCTGCGAGAAAACTTATAAACATAGCATGAATCTAATTTCATGAATAAAATGGGTGCAAGACCTATAGTATTTATAACATATTGGGCATAAGGAGGAATCATGCCAAGGAACATTGAATTCATGGCAACTAGATGTTTCGAATCGAAATGCAGATTTTCCATAACACATTCCTACGTGTAAGGTACATGTGATAAGGGCTGCAGGGCATACATGATATGAACACCATGATTTTTCATTCCTTCATGTTGGCAAATATTTAACAGACAGCTCATGCTTGTATACTTGTCATTAATGACAAGTACAACAATGAAGATGGAATGAGTACAAAAAGTATGTAATAGATGGGCATTATGAGAAGACGTTGCAGAGAAGATTCGAATAAGCTCAGAAGTGATAGTGCAGAGGATTGTTGGCAGATCATCGATGGAAAGATCAGAGTAAGTGGAAAAAAGTAAGCTCGGGAGGAGAAGAAACATTTCTGATCATTGGATCCCATTTACAATTCTCGATGACCATCAGATCAAGTGTTGATTGAGACTATTGATCCCATGCCATTTCAGGGTTTTGCGACTCGTGACTTGGAGAGGCAAGAAACATAATCATCAAATTCATGATATGAGAAATCAAGATTTAATCACAATCATCAGATCAAGGTGTGATATGGATCGTTGATCTGACTCCATTTCAGAGTTTCGTGAATCGCAACTTGGAGAGGAAATAAACATAACCATCGAAATCACGATATGCGAAATCGCGATTTAATCGTAGACATTAGATCAAGGTGTGATCTGGACCGTTGATCCGACTCCATTTTAGAGTTTTGCAACTCGCGATTTGAAGAGGCAAGAAATATAACCACCGAACTCACGAGATGTGAAATCACGATATGATCTGAGCCATTGAATTAAGATCAGATCTGGACCATCGAATCATAGGACAAGTTGCTAACTTGGAGTCAACGGAGCATGGTGTGGAAACCTGCGAGATACGAGATCATGATAAGATCTAGACCATAGAATCTATGGAGATTTCAACCATCGATCAGACTCAATGAAGTTTATAAACTCATGAAATATGAATCACATTTTTGTCACAGTCTATGGTCACCACTGGTGCTCACGAGAAGGGAAAAGAGTCAGTTCAAATAAGCTCCATTTCAGGGTTTTGGGGATCATGACTTGGAGAGTCAAGATGCCTCATCTCCATATTCACAAAATGTGAATTGATGAAAATCACTTTATGCATAAGCACTTGGTCATGGCCATGGTCATATAAAGCAAGGAGCTAGTGCAGAAAAGCTTTGTATCGGAGTTTCGAAGATTGCGATTGTTATCACTGAAATTTCGTCCGCACATGGTTACAAGAACTCAGCATCGTCAAACAGTGATGAAGTCATCGATGGACCTTAATTAATACCAAAGAATTCATAAAAGGGTCAAAAACTATACAAAGTAGTGAAAAATTGAAGAGCGCTATGCAGACATTGGGCACGCGCGCACATGCGCGAAACAGGAACCTAGAAATCGCGCACATGCGCACGATGCACGACTGTTATCGCAAAAATTCGTGCACCTACTAAACGACGCATTTATGAGAGTGGTCGGCCTCCCACCCACTTATGGTTCATCTCCCAAGTTGATTTGACCCTCAAATATGGACTGGATTCGACTAGATGGTTGGTCAAAGACCTAGAAATGCCCTAATTAGCATCTTTTCACACTACAAAGTAGTTAAACAATAGCTCAAAGGAATGCTATAAAAAGGCCATGGATTCACCTCATTTTCAAGGAATTCAAAGTAATGTTATGCTGCCTCTATTCTCTTGAGGACTCCATCCTTGTCAAGAGCATATTTGCACCATTGCATTGGACAATCCATCTAACCCATTGAGTGGATTTGTAAAGAGTTCTTTCATCATTTTCCATTTTTCTTTGTTGTAAGAAGAGATAACTAGTGGGGGTCCAAGAGCCCTCCCTTGGAAGAAGAAGGAACTCATAGTCCCCTTTCTTCTTGGTGTATTGTTTCACTAATAGATCAGCCTAAACATTGGTGACATGGGTCTTATGGTTCTTTTTGTTTCTATGTCCCTATGCTCATGAATTTAGTTGTTATTGCATTTCTTAGTTTAATTCTTAATTGTAGTCTTTTATTTTCTTTCACTAACTCTTTTCCTTACAGTTATACTGCTCATCAGACCCAACTGAGCTTGAAATCACCTCTATTTTTCTCACTAAGGTGATGAAAAAGGCGCAACAATGATATGAAGTGTTGAGACACTTGGCCACAGGAATGCCGAAATGCCGAAATTTGATTTAAAGGCAAGATTAATAAAGTTCATCCAACGGTGCAGATAAACTTGAATATGATTGGAGGGCCACTGTTCTCTCTCACTATTAATTCATCAGTTATGAATAAGTTATCAAAACTGATTCATGATTCCTGATCAGTTTGCGTTTTAGTTGCTTAGACGATTTTTCTTTTTCCTAAGAAAATGCAAAGTGTAACGGCTGTGGGGTTTGTGCATAAGAGAAAAGGATACAGAATGTGCGTGGTTGGTTGTTCTGGATGAAAAATGAATTAAACTATAAGAAAGGGAAAATCACAGGATGCGCAGTGTGAGACTGAGAATATGCACAGTGTGAGATAAAACTCATAGAAGAGTAACAGATGAGAAAAAGACTTGAAGCAGAGTAGAATTTCATAACAAATTGAAGCAGAGAAGAATGATAGAACAAGTTGAAGCAGAGCAGATTTGCAGAACAAACAAAGGAAGAGAAGAATTGCATAACAGTTAGAAGAAGACCAGATTTATAGAACAAAGAAGAAGTGGTAAGAATCGATTTATCTATGTAGTTGGTTGTTTAATTATTCATTTATATTCCAGGGTGGTTGGGAGGTGCTAGGGAGGACTATTTTCCTCAAAGGTTCAAGTGGGAGCTTGAACACAGGGAGTTGTAGCTTCCATCTGGTTGCAGCCAGAGAAACGAGGGTGGTAGGGTGGTGCAAGGGAGAACAAGTGTTCTCTGTTATACAGGTTGGATCCTGTGTAACTGGAAGTTGGTGCTTCCATCCAATTGGTGCTGGAACATTAAGGGAGTTAGTGCTTCCTTCTAGTGGGTGCTAGAGAAACCAAAGAGTTCGTGCTCTCAAACAAGTTGCAGCTTGTAAAACAGAGGTAGCAACCTCACATTGAGTTGGTGCTTAATTATAGATGATGTACAGAACTTAAAAGACTGCCTATCATTTTGAAGAAGAAGAGGTTTTCTCCCTTTATGGGTTTCCTCATGAAAATATGTCTCTGTGTATACCTTATGTGTGACTAATGCTCATTAATTTTATTGTCCATATGTTTTAGAATGTTGATGATCACTTGAAGAAATATTAAGAATGTATTAATAGACTTAAAATTGTTTAAGCACAATAATAATTGATTCACCCCCCCCCCCCCCCNCCTCTCAGTTGTATTAGTAATTTCAACAATTGGTATCAGAGCGGGTTCCTTTTATTCAAAGGCAGATCTGTAAACTTAAACATGACAAGTCATGAAGGGACTTCAGCCTCTAAGCCCCCTCTATTTGATGGAACAAATTTTGCCTTCTGGAAGATTATAATGAGAACATACTTAATGGCCTTGGGTGTTGATGTTTGGGATGTAGTAGAGACTGGATATACAAAGCCTGTTGTGCTAGCCTCCAAGGATGATAAGTTAGAGTTTAATTTTAATGCTAAGGGAATGAATGCTATCTTGAATGGACTTGTTGAAGATGATTTTGTAAAGGTGGTGCATCTTGAAACTGCCAAAGCAATGTGGGATAAACTTATTAGCAGTTATGAAGGAAATGATAAAGTAAAAGATGCCAAACTTCAAACATACCGATTGAAATTTGAACAACTAATGATGAATGAAGATGAAACAGTTAGCAAGTATTTTTTAAGAGTTAAATAACTTGTGAATTCCATGAAGGGTCTTGTTGAGAAGTTTGACAAATCACTCTTAGTTAAGAAGATTTTAAGATCTCTGCCTGATAAATTTAATTCAAAAGTCTCTGCAATAGAAGAACTAAGTGATCTTAAAACTTTGTCCATTGATCAAATCCTAGGAACTCTAACTACATATGAAATGAGAATTAACAAAGATAAATCTATTACTAGAGAAGCATCTTTTAAAGAAGACAAGAATACTGATTCAGAATTAGATGATATTGAGGCAAAATTTGTGAGAAGGTTAAAGAAAGGATCAGGAAAATATCAAGGGAAGTTACCCTTCAAATTCTTTAACTGTGGTAAGATAGGTCATTTTTCATCTAAGTGTCCCCATCAGAAAAAGGACTAGAACTCTGATGATGAAAAGAAGTACAAATACAAGAAATATAATAAGAAGAAAATTTTGGTTGCAAATAATGACAATTCCTCAGAAGACATCGATAGTGACTCTTCCTGTGAAGATAAGGCAAATGACTTCATGCTTATGGAAAAATAGGATTATGATAATAAAAGCATAGGTAGTGATGATAATGATGAATAAGTTGTAGTTGATATGGAAGGAGAACTGATCAGTGCACTGGAAGAAATTGACGGACTCAGAATTAAGAACAGAAAGTAAAAACAATTGCTGATACAGTTTGAGAAAGACAGTAAACAACCTGATGAAGACTTTTCCCTGCTGAAAGTGAAATTAAAAGAGGCAAAGAAAATAGAAGACATACTAAAATAACAGTTGTCAGATATGAAAGCCAGTTGTGAAGCCTTAGAAGAAGAGATAGTAAAAAAAAGAAACGAAATGGAGAATTTTAAAGGATTGTATCATCAAAATCTACCAAGTATTAAAGTCTCAGAAGGATTAACCTCCATTCTAAATCAGCAAAAAAATTCAAAATTGAAAGTTGGATTGGGATATGAAGAAGGATCAAGTAGTGATCATCCAAGTAATACAGAACTGATCAAGTTTGTCAAATCCTCAAACATTGACAACAGTCACTCTGCAGAAACAAAGAAGGAAAATCAGCCACCAAGAATGAATGAAAGAAAAAGCACCACAACCGAATCTGTAGATCAGAAAGATTATCAGCATGAAAGAAATCGACCTCCTCAAAGAAGACAAATTTTTTCAAGGTACAAAGATTTTTTCTATGGTTATTTTTTTTTCTGCTCTAATTTTGGTCACAAAGCTATAAACTTCTCTTTAAGATTTAGATATGAAAAATCAAGATATTCAATGAATAACTACCTTTCAGAACAAAGATTGAGACAACCAAGCAACAAACAATCACAGACTATAAATCATGTGATGACTGGGAGAAGGACATAGGTGAAACACAACAACAATTATAAGCATAACAATCATTATGATCTATTATTCAGTGAACCAGAATGTTACAACTTCCATAATTATGGACATAAATCTGCCAACTGACACTTAAAGAATTACAAGTCATATTTGATCCCCACTACTGTAAATGTCAAAGTTTGGAAGAAGAAAGTATATGACAAGTGTGGACTAGTGCTATCATCCCAAAGAAAAAATAATCCCTGTTATATTGATAGTTGATGATCCAAACACATGACTGGAGACAAAAGTAAGTTTCTAACTCTAAGTGATAGCAAATCAGGGAATTCAACTTTTGGAAATGATGCACCAGGAAAGATAAAAGGTAAAGGAATTGTAAGTTTGAGTAATGGAAAAAGGAAATCTCAATATGTGATGTTTGTAGAAGGTTTGAAACATAATCTTCTTAGTGTCAGTCAAATCTGTGATCGAGGGTGTGAAGTTGTTTTTACTGCTAAAGACTGTAGAATAAAATCTGTGGATTCATGATAGCTATTTGCAAAAGGTATAAGAATAGAAAACAATGTCTATGTATTAAAAGAAGAAAAATAAGAATGTCACTTAAGCAAATATGATGAAAGTTGGTTGTGGCATAAGAGACTTGGTCACCTAAATTTTGATCACATAATCAAACTCAGAAATAATGGGGCAATAAAAGATCTTCTGAAGATATCAAAGCCATATGACTTTGTTTGTAAACCTTTCTAGATAGGAAAGCTTACTCACACTCAGTTCAAATCTAAAAAACTTTCCTTCAACAGAAAAACCTCTCCAATTAGTACATATGGATCTATGTGGACCATCAAGGAAAGAAGGTACAGGAAAAGAAAGTTACTTTATGTTGATTATTGATGACTATTCTAAACTAACTTGGGTTGCCTTTTTGAAAGAAAAATCTGAAGCATTTGAAAAATTCAAAGTGTTTAAGGCTTTGACTGAGAATCAAACAGGAAAAATATTAAAGGCAGTAAGGTCTAATAGAGGAGGAGAGTTTAGTTCAGGGAACTTCAAAGAGTTCTGTGATAAACATGGGGTCAAAAGAGAGTACACAATTCCAAGGACTCCACAACAAAATGGAGTTGTTGAGAGGTAGAATAGGTTAGTACAACAAATGGCAAGATCAATGATGAATGAAAGGAACATACCTCATACATATTGGGTGGAAGAAATTCATATAGTTGTTCATATCCTTAACAAAGCTCATCTCAGGCCACACAGTGACAAGACTCCTTATGAACTGTGGTTTGGAAGACCTGCTTCAATCAAGCATTTTAAAGTCTTCGGGAGTAAATGTTACATCAAGAACAATGATGAAAATATTGGCAAATATGATGACAGGGATGATGAAGGTATCTTTTTGGGTTATGCTACAAATAATAAAGGGTACATATGCTACAATAAGAGACTACATAAACTAGTTGATTGTATAGATATAAAAGTTTATGAAGAAATCCCAGTCAGAAATGTAAGCAGTGTTGAACCAAGAACATAAGATATAGTTGAATATGAAGATGAACATGTCCAAGGATCAGAAAAGGAAGAATCTGAATCAGATGAAGATACAAATACTCAGACTGACACAAATCAGCAGAAAGAAGAAAAATCACCTCTCAGAATTATTAGAAAGAATCATTCTGAAAATCAGATAATTGGGGATATAAATAAAGGATTTTATGTTTCAGGATTAATCTGTAAGTGCGGACACAAACCGATCTCCCTAGATCCACCTGGATCTAGAACAAAACAAGACAGAATAATACTCTTTCCCTAGATTTAGACTATTGAATGAACTAGGAGGCAAGAATCATGAACATACCTTATGATCGCTTCCTTGGGTCTCTGTTGTTCCAATATTCACTCCAATGTTCTTATGCCATCAAGACCAGGACAAATCAAACCAATTAAAGTGAAAACAACTTAATATATTCAACAGTTAATCTATGCATATGATCAAGGAGTTATGCAATAAAGTGACATTAGCTTTATGGGAAAGGGACATATTACTGTATTAAATTGATAGAAAGCAATAATTACAACCTGAGCCTTGATGTTGCAAACCTCCTTTCGATGGCTCCTAGCTATGACACACACACTTTCTCATGCATGAAGAAGATCAACCACTTTTGATAACCTAGCTAGTGTCTCTAGGTGATGTAGCATCAATCCTTCATACAATCTTCCACTAATTCTCCAATAAATCTCTTGCTAGTTTGCTTCTAACCTTTTCCATGAGCATTCCCCCCAATTTATAAGAGAGAATGGATTAGTTACTTGGATAGTAATGATCCCAAGATATCAGGAAAGCCAGTACTTAGATAACCATTCGAATGCCATCTCATCCTTCTAGAATATTCCCTTCTAGAAGGTTCGAGAATTTATCTTTTTCCCTTCTTTAGAAGCAGTTTTCACCCTAACAGTTAGGTACAGTGCGAACCTCTCGCACCTTGCCTTAAGGTAGCCTACGAGAATCATGCATTCTCGCAGGCAAATATATTGATAGCCTGCGAACCTCCCTTAAAAATGTGATTTCTGGAAAGAGACAAAGGTAACTTTTCTCAGGAAAGAGTTCTAATGAAGAGCCTGAGTCCACCAATATCATCACATCATCATGATGACCAAAATTATGAATAACAGAATGCCCCCCAAAGTCTGATATTGGAACCAGTGACAGTCGATAGACTTTGTAAGTTGCATGTGTGTGTCAAGAACCAAGAGCACATCTAATCGGAAACCTGCAAACATCCAAGCATCTACAAAATATCATATATACCAATTTTGAGGTAGGCATTCCCATACTCAGATCATAGAATGATGACATCATACACAAAGGTCATGGCCACCAATCATACACTGTGGATCCATGCTGTCACAATATAGCATAGCCACCTGAATACACTGTGGATATATGCGACAATTTTCTAATCAAGACGACATAGCCACAAAACATACACAGTGGATCTATGTGTCGCAAATTATACATACTCCATCGTAAATTATCATAAAGAGAAATTCAGGATCTTCAATCTCATCACCCAAAGTACGAATCTAACCATGTGATTACAAGTGTTGAAGTCGAACATGGAAGAAACCACTTGATTACTAATCATTGATGCAACCGTTAACAAGTGTGAGGGAAATCACCATTGATGTCAATGACTCCCAAGGTACTATAGTACAATCCATCGAGTGTGAATAAATGAGTTGATTTCGAACATCCGACGGAATATTTCGATCAGGGGTCAATGATGTAAACCCACTGTCGAAAGCGAGGAAAATTGCCATTGAGGCATGCAAGATCCAAGGTACTGAACAATTTCTAAGTCTTGATTCCGGATAATGTGTTGAAGTTGATGCAACAAAACTCGTCACAGGAGGGCCTTGATGTATCCCCCATCAATGAAATGAAATGAGTAACAGATTTTGAGGGTGAAACAGAGCATTTTGCAAATTGGATTGGACATAGGGAAGGCCGACACAGAGAGAATGGATAACTGCAGATGGCCGACTCAATACAGGTTTCAAATGGACTTCTCTTGAACATATGAATGACATGACCAATGATTTGGCAACATTGACTCAAATACGACACATGGAATGACCTTGTAATCGATCGGAAGAGAGACGAATGGATTTTCCAAAC
>ML805093.1:168390-204783 GCA_009831015.1 Picea engelmannii | reverse complement strand
TCCTTTGACTTGAAGGCGATTTTCCATACATCTGTTTGTTCTATCGGGACCTGGTGGTAGCCAGACTTCAGATCAATCTTACTGAAGTATTTGGCCCCCATGAGTTGATCAAGGAGGTCATCGATTCGGGGAATCGGGTACCAATTTCTGACTGTGATTTTATTCAGAGCCCAGTAATCAATGCAAAGTTGTCAAGTTCCATCTTTCTTCTATACCAGCACGATTGGGCTCCCGCAAGGTGATGAGATGGGATGGATGTTCCCCTTGTGGAGAAGTTCTTGGATCTGTCGCTTGATCTCATCATTCTCTAATAGATAGCAGCGATAGACTGGCCCATTGGGTAGCGATGCGTTGGGGGTCAGATCGATGGGGTGCTTGACCTGCCAGTGCAGAGGTACCCCGGTAGGTGAGGAGAATATATCTGAGTATTCTTCCATGACCTTATCTACTTGCTTCTGTTGTGTGGAGAGGTCGATCGTGGATACCTTGGATGTGGTTGTGATCTTTCTCTTATTCTGAGAGAGAATCACAAAGAAGACAAACTTCCTCGTCTGACAAATGACCTTCCTGCATTGCTTAGCAGAGATCAAGGAAATAACACTAGGTGGGACTGCCTAGGGTATCCTGTACAATTTTCTATTCAAAGTAATAATAACACTACGAGGCCTAGACTCATATACAACATGAAATTTCCATAAATAAGGTTGGCCCTAAAGAACATCACAAACTTCGAGAGGAGCAACATCACACAATACCTCGTCTTTCAAGGGCTTGATGTCGTACGACAGTTGGCACTGTTGGCTGACATGGAGATTGCTTCCTTGGAAGAGCCATCCAATGGTGTAGGGATGTGGGTGCGACATTGTCAGCAGGGATAGCCACTTGACGACCTCTGTTGAGATGAGGTTCTTCTGGCTACCGCTATCAACGATGAAGTGCAGCGGAGTGCCTTTTACCCACATCTATGAATGGAAGAGGCATTCTCCTTCTTTTGGCTCGTCTAGTTCACCAGGATGGAGCTTGGTGGTAGCAACGGTGGCACTAGGTTCCACATCAATGATCTGTCTTCCCCTTTCTGGTTCTAGCTTAGAGTCTAAACCCGCATCTGATTCAGAGCCTTTCACTTCGGCCACCAGCGACTGCTTTGAGCGGTAGTCAGCAGTGTTGTGCCAAGGGCTCTTATGGAAGTCACACCACTTCCCGGTATCTTTCTTTGTCTTTCCAGTGTCCTTCTTTGATTGCGGCTTGGACTGGTTGTCCTAATACTATCCATATTTGATTTGTCCTTTGTTCTGTGGGTTGGGGCCGCCCTTTCCTGGATTTTGTTGTGAGGGGTTCCCAGGCCCAAATTGTTGTGTCTTTTGTTTGAGCTTCTGCTCGATTTTGACGGCATATCGTAGGTCGTGACCAAGGATGAGATGTACAGAAATTTCATTTCGGTCTGGATGTATCTCTGCAGAGCACCACAATACATGAGCACCAGATGTCACTCTGAATATTTGATACCCATCTTGGTGCACAAGGTATGAAAGATATTTGTGAAATCTGGCACTGATTGGTCTCTTTCTTTCCGCAGTGTGGTCCATTTGGTATACAAGTCGTCATAACTTCCGACAGGGTAGTATTGTTCCTTAATAGAATCCCTGAAGGATTCCCAGGTGGTCATGACTGTAAATAATGAGGGTTCCTCTGTTTCCTTTTTCTCACAGAAAGTTTCCCACCAATCTTTAACATGGGGAACGGCTTTGAGGAGCGCCAAAGTAATATTTTCTCTATTCGAAAAGTTATGGACAGAAAAATACCCTTCTAGTAGATTCAACCACTTGTCTAAAACATCTGCATCTATCTGACCTTCAAATATAGGAATATCAAAGTTTATTTGTACCTTCAAGGGGGAGGCACCTCCGCTTGAAGAAGATGTGTCGCATGTTGGCAGTCGCCGAAGGATTTGCGTGAAAATATCCATCATCTCGTTCCTTTGTTGCATGAGGGCTTCCTCAATCAACAGTTTGAAAGGATCTCCTGTCCCATCATCTTTCTTTTCTCCTACCATGAGAGGTCGCTTGGGCATGCAAGAGATTTTTTCCTCAAGAGAAACAAGCTCGAGACCCAACTCTTTGTACTCCGACCTCGTTGGGGCATGCATTAAGACGACACAGAGCAGGCCGCTTTGATACCATTGATCCAGATTTTATGAGCATAATGAAATGACTACAGATTATTAACAGGTGCTTAACACAAAATAAAAGAGATACAATAAAAATGGTTTTCTGTTCAATAAGTAAATAAGCTGAAACTGTAAAATGCAGCAGAAACAAGCTTGTTGGAATGGTGGCGGCTTATCTCAGAGAAGAGATGTGATGGTTGCGCTCATTCGCAAGAAGATGATTAAAATGAGGCTCTGAAGGACTTTTTACAATAAACAGGAATGCCAAAATCCCTAGACATCCAAAAACCTAACCCTAGGAGATGAAGCACCAAAAGTCATGTGGGCCCCATCTAGGTAAGTTAGTACATCAACTTCTCGGGGTCATAAATTTTTCATACGATCTTCGTTTTAGGCATATGATAGCCCGTTGGAAAGGTATCCTTGAGGAGATTCATTTTGGGGGCTCAATTATTCTTTTGACTATAATTGAGAATCTCGATCCTGAAAAACCTTCATTTAGGCCCTCAAAATGGCCTTGGAAGTTAAAACTGCTAAAAATAGTATTTTGCCAAAATTGTCAGAAAATTGTTTTGAGCCAGTTGAAAAAGGTGGGTGGCCATTGATATCCACCTAGATCAACCTATGGTAGAGGTCATATTTCCATCAACTCACGATAATATTGTGATTTTTTGAAAACATTGTGATATTTTAGGAGAATAAAATATCATGATGTTTTGTGGCGATATTATTGCTAACAAGGGGACATTGTGATATGTCGTGATGCTAATGATAATTTCATGGTTTTTGCAGCATTGCATTAAATATCAAATATTATTGTTGTCCATTGATATAACTATATCATGAACTTTATGACTAAATGAACTTTTGAGAAGTTAGACTTGATAACTTATGAGATAATCTTATGTAATTAACTGAGTTGGGTGTTATTCATTGTAATGGCCATGCCCTTGTTTTTATGGTATGAGATATTCTTATGTAATTAACTGAGTTGGGTGTTATTCATTGTAATGGCCTTGCCCTTGTTTTTATGGTATGAGATATTCTTATGTAATTAACTGAGTTGGGTGTTTTTCATTATAATGGCCCTGCCCTTGTTTTTATGGTACACCCATCAATGTAGAAGACAATATTGGATTGGTTTGGGATTCGAGACATTGATTGTGGTTTTAAGAGGTTTTGTTTCCTCGCTTACTTAGGGCGAGGAAGACCTCCTTGTGTTGAGATTTTGATTATCATGACTAAATCCAAATTCCTTTAATTGCTTATGCACGTATTTCCTTCCTTATCATTGTTGTTATGTATATTTTTTCATAGCATTATTGATTCACTTATTGGCATCCATTTTCCAATAGTTTGATTCACCATTCTCTAATGGGACTAACTATATAGTTATATTATATTCCATCCTAGATTTATTTTATTTATCATGAATGTATCTACCCAAATGTGGTGATAAATGAGGGGTTTTACTAACTATTCCTAAGAGAATATTTTTCTCACAGTTTTGGTAAGGTGTCATTTCAACTAGTTAATTTTCCCCATCATTTCCTTCCTACACAACTTTCAACTCAACCTTTTCTAATTACGCTCATTGTTGGGATCACAATATTCCAACACAAGGTCCAAAGATTTTGGAATTTTTAGATAACAATGATTAATCCTAGGGGGGGGAATGAAAATAAAGATTCAAGAATCAAAATACAAAAATGCCATAGATAAAAAAACATATCTAGATTCTAAATAAAAGCTATATCTTCCAAAGTCCACAAAAAATCGGCAAGAAGAGGGAAAACTAATGGGAATTGCAAAACCTATCAAAAATCTAAAAAAAAGGACATGTTGAATTTTTTACACATACCTGCAAATACAAAAAACGTTGATGGGAATCAATCACCAATCCATAATAATGATCCAGGTGGATATCGGTGGCCACCCATCTCTTCCAATTGGCTCACATACATCTTTCATTTTGGCAGTTATAGTTTTTTTCTAATTTTTCGGGTCCTAAACTTCTGGGGTTGTTTTGAGGCCCTAAACAACGTTTTTTGGGCCTGCCACAGTCACACTATAGCTTCTATCCAAAGTGTGACTGTATAATGTGTAGTCCTCGGATATAAATTTCCAACGAGATATCGTGCGCCTAAAATGGAGATCATATTTCAAAAGTTGCGACCTCGGGCAGTTGATGTACCAACTTACCCCATTGGGGCCCACACGAATTTTGGCATTTCATCTCCTAGAGTTAGGTTTTTGGATGTCTATGGTTTTATGTTTACTTCTTGATGCTAAAAAGACCTGGGAGCCTCATTGTAATGTGATCAGACGAATCCACTCATAAATCTGGATCAAGTAAACAATAGATGGCTAATGAAAACAATATGTTTATGGTCCTTAAATCAAAGAAAATTTGTGGAAACCTTATTTTATCTAAAACCCCTTCATCTGTTTTCAAAATGAATGAAAAAGGGTGAAAAAACTAGTTATAATGTGGATTGTCTATGGGCAGGGCAATATTTCTATCAACTCGCAATAATATAATTTTTTTTTTTGAAAACATCATGATATTTTCGGGACCAGAAAACATTGTGATGTTTTGTGGTGATATTATCACTAAGTATGGGACATGATGATATATCACAACGTCAATGATAGTTAAACGACTTTTGAAACATTGCATTAATATCAAATATTATTGCGGTCCATTGATATTTGTATCAAGAACTTGATGACTAAATGAAATTTTGAGGTGTTAGACTTGATAACTCATGGGATATTATTATGTAATTAATTGAGGTGGGTGGGGTGGTATGCATTGTAATGGCCCTACCCTTGTACATGACAGTATTGGATTGCTTTGGGATTCGAGACATTGATTAGGGTTTTAAGTTTTTTTTTATCCTTTCCCAAAAAGGAAAACCACCATGCGTTGAGATTTTGATGATCAATAATAAATACAAATTCCTCTTCGATTCACTTATTAGATTCAATTTTCCAATATTTTCATACACCATTCTCCAATGGGACTAATCTTCTAGTTATATTATATTCCATCCTAGATTTATTTTATTTATTATGAATTTGTCTATTCCAATGTGGTGATAAATGAGCGATTTTACTTAAAAAAAAAAAATTAGCGAATAATTTTTTCACAATTTTTGTACTTCAATTTCAATTTAGGTGAAGATATTTATTCACAAAACAATCGTTGTATAATTTATTTTAACCTTTTTTTTAATGATTTTTCATTATCTTCATTCATGAGATGTGTGCACTAGCCTAGGATTTATAGTGGAAACCATCTAAATTTGAACTTCTAGTCCCTCCACTAAATAATCTTGGTCAATTACAACATCTCTTAGATTAAAAAATAAAAACAAAAATATAAAATACTAAATTGGAGTTGTCCTCTCATCCATTGTTCTTGGGGAAGTGAATGGTAAAATATATACCAAGTGTCATGTTTCTTTCAACTTGTCATTCCTTGTTGATCAATTTAGTTCTTCATCATGTGTGAGGATCAGATGCTAACATGGAGCTTGAGGGAATCTAATTATTGAAAGGAATTTCCTCCTATGGCTGGGAGAACTTGTCCTTTGGCTACTACTCTTTGTTGTATATTTTAGTGACAAAAGGATTCACCATTGTATCCATTTCCAAACTTGAAAGGGCGATGTTCCAGTTTCATTCTTTTGCAATGGGCTCTATATTTTCACTATAAGTGACCCCTTTGCCTCCTAGATTTTTCTTTTCTCCTTTTCCTATTAGCAATTTGAAACAAGGATGGATTTGGACCTGGTGCTCTTTGTTGTGGGATCCTCTTTTAGCATTGAATCCAAAACTTCAAAACAATTTCTCATGACTGAGGAAGATGCCTTTTCTTTTCAAGACATTGACCCTACATATTTCCTTTTTCCTGAGGATTTGAAAACTACCCTCTTTCCAAAACATATCCAATCCCTTGATTATTGGGAGGACACTTCTTTAGCAAGTTCTTTATGAAGTGTCCATACTCATGGAAACCCATACATTTGAATAGAAGTTGCTCATATTATAGTTGTTGCACATGAATCTAGCTGCCTATTTGGAGTTATTTTGCCTTGGGGGGCGTTCTTGTAGGTTTAATTCAACACAAATTCACGCATAAGAATGCATTCCCAATCTTGGACCAACTTTACGAAGATAGCTTCGTAGTGTATTTCCAAATTCTTCTAGCATTTCTCTATCCTAGAGATTAACTGGTAGATGTAGGAATCCAACCCACATTGAGACAATGACAAGAATCTCTTCTTCAGGGTTAAAATCAAGGGACCATCTATTTCAATATAAATCATCAATCCCTCAGAACTAGGGAAGCCACTACAAGAAACAAAATCTCTATGTTTCTTAATTTGAAAACAAAAAAAAAAAACTTAGCATAGAAGTAATATTCAATCTCACCTTTTGGGATGGAAACCTATTATTTAGGATGCAAGATTAAGCTGCATTTCCATGGATTTTCTTAATAAAACCTATTGAGCTAACCATAGGTATTAAATTTCTTTAGATTGTTGGAAGAGATTTTGAGCCTAGGGATTCCTTCCAACTTTTTAACAAATTTCAATGCAATGTTTATGGGCATATTTGGTTTAGCAAAGGAAGATGTCAAGGTTCTAAAGGAGGCATCTTTGTATGAGGAAGGGGTCTTGTGTTTCATTCCTTGCATGTTCTGACTATGGTCACATTACACGGAGAGCTAGAGGTTCCATCCACAAAATGCAAGGTGAGACACACTCTAACTAGGAAATTATAACCGTAGTTATGGTCAACATAAGGCTTTCCACCATCCCATCCTCTCCATAAATGAATACTAGATGGATGTTTTTGTTAATAATTACTATAATCATATTCTTTTATAGTTTTTTAACCTTTAATTGTGATTGGCATTAAAATATTTATGCACACCACTATAAATTTGATATAATTTGTTAACTTTTTCATATTGTTTTTCCATTTATCTACACACATAAATTTAACATGTCATTCTCCCATCCTAATAATATATAAAGTTCATCTTCGATGAATTAATCTTCTAATTATATTTTACTCTTCATTTAATTAAAAAAAAATGAATTATTATTCATCATAACTCTTTTATCTATGCATATAATAATAATAATAATAATAATTTATTTTTAAGGTCACGGCCAAGCCAGCACACCAAATTGGTGTATGCGACCTCCTTGTTTGTGGGACAAGGGACCCCCCTCCGCCCAACGATTTGACTGGTAAAGTCTACGAAG
This sequence comes from Picea engelmannii, assembly GCA_009831015.1. Lineage (NCBI taxonomy): Eukaryota > Viridiplantae > Streptophyta > Pinopsida > Pinales > Pinaceae > Picea > Picea engelmannii. The sequence goes on along the minus strand of ML805093.1, from coordinate 197,334 downwards.
GTATGCATACCCTACCCCCCTCTGGATTTGAACCTGTAACCTCTTAAGAGGAAACACATATTCTTAACCATTAGGCCTACTCAGACTATATAAAGTATATATTATGTCTTATATATTTTCGTCACAATTAAATATACCTCTCTTTAAAATTTAAAGTAACATAAAATGATACTAATTGAAAATGTCTCCCTTAAGAATGTTAAGGGAGGCTCTTTATGTTTAAGGTTCTCGGGGAAAGATGTCCATACATAAACATAATAGAAAAGGTATTCGAACATAAGGACATATGGTAAAGTCAATTACCTACTTTTTCTTATGTGATATTATGTCTGGTTACATATTAGTGGTACACTTTTATATGGTTAAGAGTTATATATGAATGTTATGGTAGGGAACCATGTCACTATTATTTTCTTTGCTTATAAATATAGATTGAAAAATTAATTTTTATGGAACAAAGATTTGTTAGAATTGTTATTTGTTTGAAGTTTAATATTAAATTTAAATTTGAATTTTTTTTTTAATATCTATAAATAATTTTAATTGATAAAAAATAAATTGAAATTTTAGATTTTTTTTTTTAAATATATATATTTTTTTTAATAAATACTTTAATATAAAGAAAATAAATAGAAATCTTACATATTTTTATATTTTTATATAGATCAAAATAAAAGTTAATTATAAAATTATTTTTAATAATGTAAAAATAATTATAAATGATTTATGTAAAAACTATTTTTTTATTATTTTTAATAAACATTTTAATATAAAGAAGATAGATAGAAATCTTATATATGAGAATATTCTCATATAGATAAAAATAAAAGTAAAATTATTAATGTAAAAATCTTAAGTGATTATAAGTGATTTCTCCAAAATGAGAAGAGAGTGAGAAACATTGAACTTCTATTAATAAATGAGAGGTTAGATAGCTTTAAACTCTTACCAATTTGGGTTTTTTTTTTTTTATGATGTTGCTTCTATATTTAAAAAAATATAAAGGGATAGACAAATATGGTGGGTGAAAAAGTGGTTTTTTATGATGTTGTTTCTATATTTAAAAAAATATAAAGGGATAGACAAATATGGTGGGTGAAAAAGTGGTTTTTTTATGATGTTGCTTCTATATTTAAAAAAATATAAAGGGATAGACAAATATGGTAGGTGAAAAAGTGGAAATTGTAAGTAAGAATATATTTAAGAGAATATGTTTTTTTGAATATTAGATTTGAAGATATTCTAAATCCAACTACTTTTATACATTTTGCATTTATATTTATTATTGAATTTTTTTTAGATAATAAAATAATAAACAAATATTATTAATGGAAGAGTGAAAATTATAGTTAAGAATATCATTAAGATAAAAAGTTCGTTCATATATTAGACTTAAAGATATTCTAAATCCAACAACCTCTATACACTTTGTACGCACATTTATTACTTTATTGAAAAATGCTAAAAACTCATCTCATTCAAATACCAATGCCAACCAGTTACATTCAATATCCATGCCAACTATGAAAATAATGACATATGGAAATGAATGGTCCCATTTTGGTTGGTAGGAGGAGATATGAAGTGGAATGACGTGTCATATCTTACACCTTCCAAAACGAGGCGTGATTGGCCCTTTCAAATTCACATGTGACTGATTTGATAATACAACGAGGCGTGATTGGCCCTTCTAAGCTTACATGTGAGTGATTTGACGAAACAATTAGGCACGTGCAATAACCGGCCAAGATATTCAAAGTTGGTTAAATTCCTCCTAAGAGTGATGGACTTATAATACTTCCACGGTGCTTTTTAAGCGAAGTCTATGTGGGATTTCAACGGTGAGGACTTTTGGCTCAAAACCGAGACACCAATTTCAATAAAGCTTATCCATGAAACTTGATATGCTAGGATGGGATGTACATTACAAATTTAACTTCTCTACCACTTTTATATAGTAAATTTTCTATGCTTTCTTCATCAATAATCATCAGATTACAACACTTGCCTTGTATCTTATACTTTGTTTTGAAGACATTCTTCTCAGATTACAACACTTGCCTTGTATCTTATACTTTGTTTTGAAGACATTCTTCCTTTGTGTGGGTTTTTCAACAACTTTCTCTTTCCACTTGAGCAACACCTTTATAAACTTAATACTTGAGTTACACCCTTATAAACATAATATTTTATCCTTGTTTTGGTGGATGTCTCCTATATTAACCCCAATAGGAGACCCCTATGCCATGTGTGCCTTATATAATTTCTTCTTCCATCATTTTGATTCTTAGGACATTCTCCTATATTTTTCCATTGCTTTCCACATTTGAAACATGTAAGAACATACCTACTTCCTCTTTCTCTCCCAAAACCTTTGTCTCTATCAACGTTGTTACCTCCTCTATAGCTTTGACTACTATTGCTTACTTCATCGTCATTTTTGGTATATGTTTGACTTCTCCCAAAGCTGGTGTAGAATCTTCCTTGGGCATTTTATTATCTTGTAATATGCTTCTTTTCAACTCTAACAACAATATGGTATGCTTGTTGAAAATAATGAGTGCTTGTCTCATTTTGAATTTGATATCTTAGGCCAATGGCATGCATTGCAACCCTCTAAAATTCTAATTCTTTAATGCCTAATATGATTGACATTATAAAGAATTCTTAAATGTACTCTTAAATTGATGTCTCAATTATAGGCCTATCTACACAAAACTTGTTGAGAATCCATAGGTAAGAATTTATCTTTCATTTTACTTACCATTTTCATCCATGTCTTGATTTTCCCCTTGTGACTATCAACTCTATGTTTTTTAGCAATATCCCACCATAAATCTACATACCCGTTCAACTTGATGACAAAAAACTTCACACTAGAGAGTCTTCAACTTTCTCATATTTGAAATATCTTTCTACTTCTCCTATCCAATCAATTAAATATTCAAATTTCAAAGTACCATAATAAATTTGAAATTTCTACTCTAGTGATACCTTTCTTTCAAAATTACTTGGACCAAATGCATAACAAAGTCTCTTTCATGGTCATATTCTATTTCATCTTCTTCAAGTTTTGGTTGTTATTCTTCTCTAACATCATAAGTTTGGCTTCTAACTCTTCCACTCTTCTTCTTATTCTTCCATTTTCTCTTTGATATCTCATATTTTCCATCTCTTGATATTTTGGGTTTCTCTATTTCCTCTTATTTCTTCTCCTAGTAAGCATGTTTATCCCCACTCTTTTAGTAATTCTCATTCCAATTACCATTCATAGACGAATGCACTCTCGATATTGTCTCCAAGGAATACTCTTCTTGATCTATAAGCTTCCCTAGATATTCCTTTGGAACAATTTGTCACAACAAATCTTATAATATTTTGAAATCTTAGAATATGCAATTTATTTCCTTAGATCTCGGATTAATTATTGATAGCTCATTACTTAGATTTATGAAAATAACTACATATTAAAATGAAAGAACAAGCAAATATACACACCATACAAACAATTGAACACAAGATGTATCATAGCAAACCAGATATGGGAGAAAACCTAGCTAGAAGGTGAGGCCTATGCTCTGCTCTATTTTCTTCAATTATAAATGCAAATATAAAGAATGGGGTACTCACTATGGAGTTTCTTATGAATCGGTGGTGCAACCTCTTTTTCGTACCTCTATTATGATATCAAATCCCACCCCTTGGATGCTCTGCTCAACTATGGAACAAGTACAATACAAAATAATGGAACCCTTTATCTTTCTAGTGGCCCAATATTTAACATATCCCGACAATTATCTAGGGTTAGGGTTTTTTCATACTCATCCCTAAATTGGTGATAATGTTTTGGACCATCTAGAATATTCTTGAAAGTCCACACATGTATAGTCCCACATAGTAATGGGGGATAATGTGACATCCACTCATACCATGGTGGTCAACAAGATAGGTTAACTTGTCGGAGGCATAACTTCTGCATACAAACTCCAATTTAGAAAAATTGTGCATCATTGGAAAGGTATCGATGTGTATAAGAGAATTAAGGGGATACAATATATTCTTGCAAAGTTTGACTCCCAAAAATGTCATTTGATTCCTCAAAATGGCTCTGAAAAGTTCTAGACCCCAAATCTCCAAGCCAAGACCTCCCACTAAAATGGACCTTGCAAGACAACTCCTCCATTTTTTCTACCTATAAAGTACTAATATGTATGAAAAAATATATGATAATCCATTTTGGATCACTTCTAGCAATTTGAGATTGTTAGCACAACTACCACCATCAAAACCCATTCACCATGAGAAAACATATTTTCCAGGAATCAAAATATCACTTTCGTCAATATTATATGTTGATCTCTTCCTCTCCTAGAGTTTCAAAACACTCTAATACCACTTGATGTAGGACTAACTCTGATCAAAATTACACAGCATAAAATCACAACACAAAATCACACAATTAAGAAATCTTACACACAAGAATCAACAACATGGAACTCAATCTTTATTCATTTGATGCAAATGAATCAATTCTCAGTTCCTTATATTCATAGAATCATCAAGGTCTCTAGACTCTACATAGACTCACTTAGGCTAATCTATGAGAGTCTTGAAAGGCATGTGATCATGTCAAGGCTTTACATGTATAAGCTATAAGAGACAGTTTGGCTCCGAAGACTCTTTATTTCATTAGGTATCTCAAAAAATACATAATTCAAATAACACAAACTAATTGTTGTCTCTTGACCTTATATGTACAATCCATAATTCAAAGTTCGAATATTCAAAGCCAAATTAGGAAAATATGCACATGTAGGAAATTCTAAATTACTTCTTTATGTTTTGTGTTTTACTTGGGAACCCACCTTAAACTTAGTATTTTTTGATGAAATTTAGAAGGAAGGTAGAGTAATTTTTTCTATACAATATATAAAAAAAAAATTAGAGTCTAATTCCCAATATTAAATGTGCACAAAGAAAAACATTAAACCTCTAATTTTGTAGAATTTTAGGAAAACTAGTTATATTGGTTTAGGACATCTAAGTAATGTCAAAAATCAATAAATTTTATTGAAAAATGTGATCACATATAAAAATGTGTCGTTTACATCCTATCCAAATTTCAAACCTTGACTCCAAAGTATGCATGCTATTAAAAATACTAAGCCATTGTCATTGCAAAAATGAAATCTAAACTTTGTTTCTTCACTAGTTATGGATTTGGTCACATGGTCTAAACTTACTTTATGATTTTTAAATTTGATGTGTAGATATAGAAATACCTCCACTCGAAAATATAAAAGATTCAATTGTTAATCCCAAGGTATGAGTGTATACCAATGAAAATATTGAAACATTATTATGCATGGTAGAATTCTAAAAAACTTGAAACAACACTAAACTAAACTAGAAATGTTTTTAGGTGGTGTAGCATTGCCAAAACCACATGGATGCTCCTACATCATTGATTATTTCCCATTGCTTTTAGGAAGATCGTATATTAACATGAAAAACTCGTGGTGCATGAGAGAAAGAAAGACACCTAGATCATCAACAATGATGGAAGAATATTCTAGCTACTAACAATGAAGGACAAGGAATTGAGAGAGTTGTTAGTCTTTCCAACACTGAAGTTATTTAGTATAATAAAAGACTTAAAACTATTTCCAATATCTTATTCACTATCCCCCAAGATATCAAACAACTTGGATATATAGGCCATATGGAATGTCCTGGGAATTTTCTCCAATTTGTATTTATTGTTCCTTCAATGTTCATCCATGATCATTTGTGTACATGTGTCAATACAAATTAATGAATTGTATATTTTTCAAATGATACTTTCTATGAGGTTAGTAAAAGTGAGGCATTTTTAATTCCACCATCAAGGCTTAATACTCCACATTGATATATTTCTCTCTCATGCTTAATTGTTCTTTTGCTTATGTGTGTTAATACTCCACATTGATATATTTCTCCCTCATGCTTAATTGTTCTTTTGTTTATGTGTGTGCTTGTGCTTTCTTTTATAAATGATCCAAGTGCATGTCATGGGAAACTTTTGCAGAATAGATCCCTTTAGTTATAACATGTTAACTAAATAGATTCTCTTGTCAATAATGTTGAATAGATTTAGCTTAGAACAAAGAAAAAAAAAAAACGAAAAAGAGCATTTAGAGAATACATATTGTAATCTATAAATGTGAGAATAAGTAGACTATTTTCCATTTATCTATGAATTTGGTTATGTTATATTGCTTAAATTTTAAACAATATTCATTTTAGATTGTAAAAATGTGTCTCCAATCAAATATATCCTCACAAAATCATTTTATAATGAATATATAAACATTGGGTGATTCGGAATGTCACACCACAAACTACAGCATTTGGCATTAGAGTGAGGTTGGAAGTTGTCAAAGAGGGAATTGAATGAGAATGAGGCTTAGAGAAGAAAATGATGGTGATAAGAAGTTGAAGAAGGATAATGAATAGATAGTTATAAGTATTAAGAAGAAATCTATAGGTCTTGGAAAACAAAAAATGAAGTACAAAAGACAAAGAGAGTGTCTCAGAGCTATAACAAGAAGAAGAAAAAGAAGAAGAAAGTCAAGATGAAGGTGGAAATGTTGCACTACAACTAGTAAGGTTGTTGAAACATACAAGGGAGGAAAGTTTGAAGTTTCTTGTTATGATAAAAGTTGGAAGGAAGAAGAATTGATAGAATACCTTAACAAAATGAAAAGATATTTCAATTTTGAGAGCAGTCAAATGTCTATGTAAATGGTATCTTTTCTAGGTAGCCTCAACCTACATGGGAAATGAGTGAGAAATTGTATATATAAGAGGTCAATACATTAATTAGTATATATATATATATATATATATATATATCCCATGGGATTAGCTCAATCAATTGTCAACAATGTTGTTGGGCATTTAGCTAGTTATGTCCTAGTAGATGCCCAGTTTGAATCGCGCTATGTTAGGCACACTAGTCTACACAAATGAGTTTAATAGAGATGTCATACATGAATGTGGGGAAGCATTCATTGGATTCCCCCCCAAGATTTTCCTCATAATATATATGTATGTATGTATAAGAGAGAGAGAGAGAGAGAGAGAGAGAGAGAGAGAGAGAGAGAGACTTGGAGTTTTTTCCCTAATATATAAATATTAATTTTGTCACACATAGCTATTATTCTTTTGGGAATTTTTATCCATGCTAATATTTGGTTTACACACTTTCTTATTATTTATGTTTATTATATGGAAGATGGTCACAACGAGAGGAATAAGAAGACAAGGAAATTGTGTAATGGATAGAGTTCATGCAATTTATAGAGGACGAGGAAGAGGAAATGATGGTTATCAATGAAATATACATTGTTATACATGTGGAGAAGAGGGGTACAAGTTATTTTATTTTTCACATGGAAATAATGTGACCATGAATGAGAAAATAACACAATTAGCCTATAGGGAGAGATGTTAGAGGATCGAGTAATAGTAATGATAGAGAGATTTTGGAGGACGAATTTATGGCCATGGTAGAGAGATGTTGAAGCATTTAGCAATCGTGCCATTTGTAATAGAGAATGGGAAAAAAATGACAATGCAAACATGGATGATCAACTAAAGGTGTAGTACAATAACTCAAGGAAGATCAATGGAAGATAAGCAATACCTTCGGGACAAAGTTTAAGTCTAGAGTTAGGTATTGTAAATTCATCATTAACAATGTTATTGGTAAAATATGGTTGTAATTGAGATGGTAGAGAAGTTGGTATTAACACAACAAAAGAATCTATAACCATATAGATTATGTTAGTTTCAAAAGGGCTATGTAGTGATCGTGACATATCATTGCATGGTATCATTCAATATAGGAGAATATAATTATGAGATAATATGTGATGTCGTTTATACTAACTAATGTAGAAAGTTTTTGCAATCAATATCACACATTGGAAGTTGATAACAAAAAACCACAAAATTGAAAGAGCTTATACTTAGGAATCAACAGCAAGAAACTCGTTCTTTATACATTCACTAAAAATACACAAATTCTCAATTCCTTACATTCACAAAACCATCAACATCTCTAGATCCTACACATACTCAATTTACAGGATAATCTATGAGATACCAAAGACCTCAATCACATCAAGGATTTAGATATTTAAGTTATGAGTAAGTGATTGTTCAAATCCAAAGACACTTCATTTCATTGGATAGATCAAACAGTTGCATAATTCGAATAATACAAGATAAATATTCTCTCTTAACCTTCTAGGTACAATCCATAGTTCAAAGTTTGAATATTCAAAGCTAAATTTGGAAAATATGCATGTGTGGGAAATTTTGGACTACTCCTATCGCACTATATCCCAAAGCTTTTTGTTCTCTTCCTCGATCATTTTTTGTCTTCTACTAATCTTATTTTCATCTCTAACAACAATTTGGCATGCTTCATATATAGTATGAAAACAATGAGTTCTCATCGCATATTTAATTTGAAATATTAGGCTAATGGCATACCTTGCGAACCTTTGAAATTATAATTCCTTAATGCCTATTATAATTACAATATAAGGAATCTTTTGGTGTACTCTTAGACTGATGTCTCCTTTTGCCTCAAATTCTAGGTCTATCTACATAAAACTTCTTGGTAATCCATAGGTAAGAACTTCTCTTTCATTTTACTTACCATTTTTTTCCATGTCCTAATTTTCTCCTTGTGACTATCAACTCTATCTTTCTCAACACAATCCCACCATAAATCTACACACCTCTTCAATTTGGTGGTAGAAAAAATCAGCCTAGGGGGCATTCAAATTTCTCATATTCAAAATGTCTTTCTAATTATCTTATTAAATCAATTAAATATTCAACTTTCATGGTACCATCATAATTTGAAACTTCTACTCTAGCATTACCTCTTTCTTTCAAAATTCAGACCAATTGCATAGAAGAGTTTCTTTCATGGTCATCTTCTATTTCTTCTTCTTCTTCTTCAAGTTCTAGTTTTTATTATTCTCTAGCATTACTTGTAAGTTTGGATTCTACCTTTTCTATTTTTTTTCTCATTCTTCCATTGGTTGTCTCTAATATCTCATATAGTCCATCTCTTGATGTTTTGGATTTCTTTGATTCCTCTGATTTATTCTCCTAGAAAGCTTTCTTATTCCCACTCTTCTAGTAATTCTCACTCCAATTAAAATTCACACACCAACACACTCTTGGTACCATCTCCAATGAATACTCTTCTAGCAATTTCAGTTTTCTAGCGAAACCTCTACCATCAAAATCCATTCACCACGAGAGAAAATATTTTTCAAGAATCAGAGTATAATGTAACACCCCGGGTTTTGAGCCCCCATTTTAAATAATGTATTGTTACAATGTTGAGAGGCCAGGGTGCCCAAACAATTATTAAAAGGCTACTGTGCCCAAGACATCTAATGTTTTCTATCATTATTAATAATAAATACATGGATGGCTGCTAGATGAATAAGGACTAGAGTTATAGGGGGCTATGATTCCACAAGAGAGGGGGCTTGAGGGGATAAATGTTTATTTCCTATTTTAATTACCCTTTTGTCTAAGGGAGGGTATCGGTTATGTGAGCTTCTTGGGGAAGGCCAGGAGGTTCTTGATTCCCCATGAGTTTACTTAAACCTGCCTCTGGTCTGATGGGGGGGTTCGACTAATGTCTTGTTCATTGATTTCTTGTACGTTCATTCATTTCCCCTCACACACTTTCATGCACCCACTTACCCATTCATTGATCCATCCTCATCTACGTCTTGGCTTGGGAAAGGGAACCGAACTACAGAAGAATTAGCCACGAGATAGTTGGCTGTAGTGGTTGTTGGAGTGATCCAGCCGTGACTTGAGGCCTGCATGTCTGATATGCGTTGGTCTGTGTCCAGCGTTTCTCACAACTACGAGTCCTTAGAGTTGCAGCATCAAGATTCTGGACCAATTGCGCTGGAGCCCGAATAAGGAGAAGGAATACCTGAGAGCCTGCATAGCAGAGAAGGGTGGAGGTTCATTCTCTCGGGTGGTGCAAGTTGGGTACTTGGACTGCTGTGAGAGCTGGGAAGCCTGTGAGAGATTGGGTGCTGACTGGTTTGGGAAGCCAAGTAACACTCCAGAACCATCCTTGTGGATTCATAGCCCTGGCTCGGGGGTGACGCTTCTGTTGAGATTTGTTACAATAGTGTCTACGGTTGGGTGGAACGTCCTTGGTCTGTAGCCAATTGGTTTCATCTTTCATAAAGATAAGTGTTCTCTATTATGGTATCATTTGCATGTATATGAATGTATTTCCATGGTATATTTAATTATTGTTTAATTGAATCTTTAGACTATGCATGCTTGCTGACTACTGTTGTGCATGTCGTTAAAGTCTTTCCTTTTATGCATCCTTAAATTTTAAAAAGGTATTGGTAAGAGAAATAAGTCCAAGGGCGGGTTTGAAGGTAGCCTACCTCGGCCTGTGGGTGGCTGGGTATGTTACAATTTAGTATCAGAGATTTTGGTTGAAAAACTGGGTCGATATGGGCCGAGTCTATTGGTCAGAGTCTTGTGGTCGAAATCGAACTCTGACTGCGAAGTTGAAAATCTCAGGAGGAATGGCGTTGCAGAATCTATGCAGGATATAGAATGTCAGAGACCCATGTAAGGGGTTCGAAGGATCGTGACCATCCCCTTCCAATTTGAGAGCGATCCCCACTGTAGGATCAAGAGAGATCTGGGATCATTGGATCGATGGAGAGGCGAACAGGGGTCGTCCAATGAAAAGGAAGCAAGGGTTAAGGTCACAACCGTCGGATCCCATTGGAAAGTGAGATCAATGGACATGAGGCATTGCGGGGAACCAAGTTGCACAAGAGATCATTTCCCAAGGTGGTCCCACAATCCAAACCACGATTTCCCCAAGGGGTTATGTGTCAACATCAGGAGAATTGTGAGGAGAAAAGCAGGTTACTCCAAACCACTGATGCATGCCCCCTCAAATTGAAAGGCATGCAATGATGTGACATATTAGGACTCGGAAATCGAAACTATGTATAGCCTAAGTAGATCCTGACCGTCGATCACCAAGAGATACGTGTCAGTAGATCAATAACTCCAAAGAAATATGTTCAAGAAGTTTTCGATTGAGATTTGAAACTCCCAAAGCCCGGAGAGCCAGAGAGACGAAGTAAATCTCAATCATCTTATCATCTGAAATGGATCTCAAGCGTCGGATCGTCTGGAGTAAATCTCAAGCATCGGATCACCTGAGGTGAATCTGGGTCATCTGATCCATAAGAGATGTGGCGTAAATCTGTGGATTTTCGGTGAAGGCCCGAAGTAAGCCTCGATCGTCTCATTCAAGAGGACACACGACAGAATCCCGTGTACTTCAAGGGGTTTGAAGTTTGAGATTTTTGAAACCCGAAGACATGAAAGGATCTCATCCATTGATCTGCCGAGACCCACGTGTCACCAGATCCAGGGCTTCAGATAAAATCCAGTGGAGCCAGATAAGTTTTGAAATTTGATATTTCCGAAGTCCGAAGACCCGAAGTAAGCCTCAATCATCAGATTAAGGAGGACACGCAGTGCAGATCCGTGGACTTTGGGTGAATACCCGAAGTGAATATTATTCATCCGATCCAAGAGGAAACATGACGACAGATTGATCAGTTTGAGAATTCGGAGTTCGGGAGAATTGAAAGTGTGCTAGTATGGAAACTCCTAAAGTCCTGAAGCCCGAAGAGTCGAAGTGATGGGGCACGATGATGTCACCAGGAGGTGATGTGGACCCCATAATTTTCGAAGTGATGTGGCTTGCGGACGTCACCTGGGATGACATGGACACATGGAATGTGTGTCACATGTCTGTAAGTTTTGAGCATTTGGAGTATTGAAAAGTTAGTTAGAACGTGACACGTGTCACCCGCCTGATTGGGCCACGTGTTCGCTTCCATTATTTCACCACGTGGTGACAGATCATGCAGTATGGAGACTGGGCACTCTGAAGAGGAAACATGTGACAGGTAGCATTGGGTCGAAAACTCTTGAAGGCCGGAGTACGTATCGTCCGTTGATTCTAGAAGACACGCATCGAAGGATCGTCGACTTCGGGTGAAATCACTCTGGGAGAAAGTGTAGGAGGAAAGTTTGAAACTTATGAAGCCTGAAGAGATGAAGAGATTCACAACCGTTGATCTGTGGGAGGACACCTATTGGCAGATCATGAACTCCGAGTAAAATTGTTTCGGGAGGAGGCAAGCAAGGAAAGTTGAGACTCCCGAAGTGCGGAGTCCCGAAGTGGATCTCAATCGTTGATCGTGAAATAGGACGAGGACCATTGATCCGATCCTAGTCAAAAGTTATGAAGTCCCAAGCTCTAGACAAGTGCTTTTTCAGCTAAGCGCAGGGTCATGGCCATGGTCATATGCAGATTGAGAGTTGAGGGAAGGAGGGCTAAGGGACGAATTGGTGGTCTTCAAGACATAAAAGTTTTAAGGAAGGATTTAGCCTAGGTTTCTAGTTGTGGTCACCTAGGAAGGTGGTTTGAAGGAAGCGCCTGCGCAGGATGAGATTCTGTGTCAGCCAAGGATAACAGGACACTGCTATTTTCGAAGAATGGGGATATGATATCCATGAACAAAAAAAAATAAAGAGACATGTAGCATGGTTTGGCAATTTTGTATATCATATGTATAATTCTAACAAAATGGCCGCTTGCACATTTTGAAGAATTAAGGGGATTAAGAACATCAGCTCAGGATGCGTATTGAGGAAATGGAAGAAGGTGAGGGAGCCTCCAGTCATGATAAGGAGGCCGAAGGCTATAATACCAGAGTTGGTAATGCAGAGACAGAGTCCAATGAACGCAAAGGAAAAGGAGAACATGAAACGTTAATAGAAACGGTAAGAATCATGAAGATGGAAGTGCAGAGCTACAAAGAAGACAACGAGAGACCGAGGAGAGAGAAAAGTCAAATAAATGCTTGAGTGTTTCAGAGCTTAAATCAGTTGCAAAGACAAACAAAGAAGGGATTAAACTCAATACAAGAGGAAGAAGGCAAGTGCCATGAAAGAAGGGATGATTGTGGAAGAGTTGGTTATTCCATAAGTGCTAGTAGAGCTCATGGACACCACTCACCTCCTTACTCGGAAATAAATTTTTATACAGCGGATGATCCCGTAAGAAGTCCAGAGGTGTCTCCTGCCAGACACCAAAGAAGGAAACAAGAGGTAGATAGTTTGCAAGAAGAGATGAGGAAGCTCAAGCCACCTTCCTTCGACAATGAAAGAGAAAGGGAAGATGATGTAGAAGCATGGTTTCTTGGACTCTGAATATATTTTCAGTTTCATAACTATTTGTCCGACCCAGAAGAGAGGATTTCCACCTAACATTTACATGGGAAATCTCCAATGTGGTGGGACCAACTGAAGCAAGTGGAACATGTTAATGAAAGTAGGATCACTTGGAAGCAGTTCAAGAAGTACTTCCAAAAGGAGTACCTCTTAGATCATTTCTATGACAAGAAAATGCAGGAGTTATTTGAAATGAGGTTGGGAAGCATGACTATGGCAGAGTACGAGAAGGATTTCTTGGGATTGTTAAAGTATGCCAGGTTCATTGGTGATGAGAAAGTGAAAATACAGAGATTTCTAAGTGGACTGCCAGCCTTTTATAAGGAAAATATCAAGTATGATGAACACAAGACCTTGACTGAGGCCATTAGGAACGTTAAATACCTGTATGAGCAAGGCCAGGGAAGCGAATCCCTGCAAAAATATTGGAAGGACAAGAAAAATGTGAAGTTTGATCAGAGGAGGAAAGGATTCAAACCTCCCTTCAATAGGAATGAGCCTAATAGAAATCATCAAGATCAGCATGCTAAGGGAGATTTCAAGAAAGAAGATTCCTTGGGAAAAAGGGGAAGACCAACAATCCAATGTTGGGGATGCAAGGAATATCACCTGTACAAGGATTTCCCACACAGAAAGGATAGAGTGAGGACTGTGCACAACATCCAAGAGGCTACAACAGTCGACGATATGGGAAGAATCTATGCAGCTTTAGATGATCGACAAGCAGAGTACCAGTCCAATATGATTGAGGTGGAAGGTAAGATCATAAATCAACATGTTGCTATTTTGATTGATTTGGGAGCAAGTCATTGCTACATTGATCCTAAGATAGTGGATAGATTACATTTGGAGAAAAGTAAACTTGGAAAAGAAAGTTTGGTTCAGTTAGCCATTGGGACCAAAAGAAGAATCCATGATATGGTCAGAAGTTGTTCCATTAGTCTTAATGGCGTGAATACTAGTATTGATATAAATATCATACCATTGGGGTCTAATGATATTCTGATTGGAATGGATTGGTTGGACAAGCATCATGTTGTCCTAGTTTGTGATAACAAGACATTTACATGTCTTGATGGAAATGGAAAATAGAGCACTATGAAAGGAATTCCAAGACCCATCGCTACAAGGGAGATTTCATCCTTACAGCTAAAAAGATGTTTTAGGAAAGGATGACAATTATATGCAGCTCATGTGGAAGATCCAGATAATACAAAGGGACCAAGCCTCAAAGATTTCTTGGTACTACAGGAATTTGAAGATGTATTCCAAGAAATACCCAGATTGTCACCAAGAAGGGAGATAAATTTCTCAATTGATTTAGTGCCAGGAGTTGCCCCTGTGTCAAAAACACCTTACAGAATGAGCACACCAGAGTTAAAAGAAATACAAATGCAGTTGGAGGAATTGTTGAAGAAAGAGTACATACGTCCAAGTGTTTCACCTTGGGGAGCGCCAGTACTTTTTGTCAAAAAGAATGATGGAACCTTGAGGCTCTGTATTGAGTTCCTACAACTGAACAAGCACACTATAAATAACAAGTATCCTCTACCCCGAATTGATGACCTCTTTGATCATCTAAGAGGAACAAAGATATTCTCAAAGATTGACTTGAGGGCAGGATACCATCAGGTAAGAATCAAGGAAGAAGACATTCATAAGACAACCTTTAGGACCAGGTATGGGCATTATGAATTTGCAGTGGTGCCATTTGGACTGACCAATGCACCAATTGTCTTCATGTGCTTAGTGAATGACATATTCAGAAATTATTTGGATAAGTTTGTCATAGTTTTCCTAGATGAAATACTTATCTATTCTAAGTTTGAAGAGGAGCATGAACATCACTTAAGACTGGTGTTGCAAGTATTGAGAGAACATCAGTTGTATGCCAAGTTGAGTAAGTGTTATTGTTTATCAAAAGAAGATCCATTACTTGGGACACATTATTTCAGAGCAGGGCATAACAGTAGATCCATAGAAGATCGAAGCCATTAGAGGATGTCCAACACCCAGAAATGTGTCAAACGTAAGATATTTTATGGGACTAGTTGGCTACTAGAGAAGGTTCATAGTAGGGTTCTCTAAGATTGCTCATCCCATCACTTCTTTTCAAAAGAAGGGAACTAAATTTGAAAGGACACTCACGTGTGAAAATAATTTTAATTTGTTGAAGGAATTACTTACTAGTGCACCTGTGTTAAATATTGTTGACCCAAATGAAAGCTGTGTGGTATGTACAGACGCATGTAAGGAAGGGATTGGGGGAGTCCTCACACAAAATGGACATGTCATTGGATATGATTCTAGAAAGCTTAAGGAACATGAGAGGAACTATTCCACCCATGACTTGGAACTTGCTTTCGTTGTTCACGCCTTGAGGATGTGGAGGCATTATCTCATGGGGAAGAAATTTAAATTAAGGAAAAACCACATTGGCCTGAAGTATCTTTTTGAACAACCAACATTGAATGCTAGGCAAACAAGATGGCTGTAATTTTAAGTGAATATGACTTCGATATCAAGCACATCAAGGGAAAGGAGAATAAATTTGTTGATGCACTTAGTAGAAGAGTGCATACCATGCATGCGACTGTTGTTAGTATGCATCAATCAGACTTGAAGAGAAATTTTTTAGATGGTATTGTTACAGACCAACATTACCCAGGTAAAGGAAAGATTACAGCAAGAAGATGTACAACATAAAATAAAGGAGTATGAGATAAAGGAAGACAAACTACTCATGCATAAAAATAGAAACTATGTTCCTAGATCTGGAGAACTGAGGAATTTGGTACTGAAGGAAATGCATAATGTTCCTTATGCTGGACATCCCAGTTACCAGAAAACGATTACAGCTGTAAGAAGAAAATTCTTTTGGCTAGGAATGAAGAAGGATGTTGTTGATTACATCGTTCGATGTATGGAATGTCAAAAGGTGAAGGTTGAGAATAGGCACCCAACGGGTTTGCTACAACCATTGCCAAACCCAAAGAAGAAATGGGAAGTGATCACCATGGATTTCATCATAGGATTACCCAGAACGAATAAGCAACATGATTCAATCGTGGTGGTGGTTGAAAAATTAACAAAGGCTACTCATTTTGTGTCTGTGAAGAAAACACATACATCGACTAATATTGTAGAGATTTTCATGAAGGAAATTGCTAGGTTGCATGGGATACCTAGGACAATTATCTCAGACATAGATACAAAGTTTACCTCCAATTTCTGGAGGGGATTATTTGAAGGATTTGGCACAAACCTAAAATTTAGTACAACATATAATCCCCAGACAGATGGGAAAACAGAGAGAGTCAATCAAATAATTGAAGACATGCTGAGAATGTATGTGATGGATAAGACATGTAAGTGGGAAGATTACTTACACTTGGTTGAGTTATCATATAATAATGGGTATCAAGATTCATTAATAATGAGCCCATTTGAAGCCTTGTATGGTAGGAAATGCGATACTCCAGTAAGCTGGGACAACCTAGCCGATAGAGTGGTACTTGGGCCAGAGTTGCTCAAGGACATGGAAGACCAGGTGGTTAAGATAAAGCAAAATTTAAAAGCATCTTAGGATAGACAAAAAGTTTAGGCAGAGAAGAATAGGATAGCTAGAGAATTTAAAGTAGGGGAGCATGTACTTTTGAAAGTGAAGCCCAAGAAAATCTCTTTGAAATTAGGTAGTTGTACAAAGCTGACAGCCATATTTTGTGGTCAATTTGAAATATTGGACAGATTAGGGCTAGTTGCATACATGCTTGCATTGCCTGCTTCCATGAATGTGCATAATGTGTTTCATGTATCTTTACTAAATAAATATGTACATGACCCTAACCATGTTATTGATTAGCATATGATTCAGGTAGAGACAGAGGGATATTTTCAAGTTCAGCCAGTGCAGGTATTGGACAGAAAAGTCAAAATGCTCCAGAATCGAGTTATACAGATGGTAAAAGTTCAATGAACCTGCTATGGTCCTGGAGATGATACCTGGGAGCATGAAGATGCCATGCAAGCAGAGTACCCGCAACTTTTTGAATAAATTTGAGATTTTGATCTCTATTTTGTATATGCACTAAGGATAGTGCCAAAATAAGGGGTAGGGGATGTAACACCCCAAGTTTTGAACCCCCATTTTAAATAATGTATTGTTACAATGCTAATAGGCCAGGGTGCCCAAACAATTATTAAAAGGCCAGTGTGCCCAAGACATGTAATGTTTTCTATCATTATTAATAATAAATACATGGATGGATGCTAGACGGACAAGGAATAGAGCTATAGGGGGCTATGATTCCACAAGAGAGGGGGCTTGAGGGGCTAAATGTTTATTTCCTATTTTAATTACCCTTTTGTCTAAGGGAGGGGATCGATTACATGAGCTTCTTGGGGAAGGCCAGGAGGTTCTTGATTCCCCACGAGGTTTCTTAAACCTACCTCTGGTCTGATGGGGGGGTTCGAATAATGGCTTGTTCGTTGATTCCCTGTACATTCATTCATTTCCCCTCACACACTTTCATGCACCCACTTACCCATTCATTGATCCATCCTCATCCACATCTTGGCTTGGGAAAGGGAACCGAACTCCTGAAGAATTAGCCATGAGATAGTTGGTTGTAGTGGTCGCTGGAGTGATACCATCGTGACTTGAGGCTCGCATGTCTGAGATGCGTTGGCCTGTGTCCAACGTTTCTCACAGTTGCAAGTCGTGAGAGTTCCAACATCGAGATTCTGGACCAGTTGCACTGGAGCCTGAATAAGGAGAAGGACTGCCCGAGGGATTGCGTGGAAGAGAAGGGTGGAGGTTCGTTCTCTCGGGTGGTGGAAGCTGGGTAGAAGAGAGTTGGGTACTTGGATTGTTGTGAGAGCTGGGAAGCCTGTGAGAGCTTGGGTGATGACTGGTTTGGGAAGCCGAGTAACACTCTGGAACCGTCGTTGTGGATTCATAACCCTGGCTCGGGGGTGACACTGCTATTGAGATTTGGAACAATAGTGTCTACGGTTGGGTGGAACGTCCTTGGTTTGCAACCAGTTGGTGTCATCTTTCATAAAGATAAGTGCTCTCTGTTATGGTATCATTTGCATGTATATGAATGTATTTTCATTGTATATTTAATTATCGTTTAATTGAATCTTTAGACTATGCATGCTTGCTAACTACTGTTGTGCGTGTTGTTAAAGTCTTTCCTTTTATGCATCATTAAATTTTAAAAAGGTATTGGTAAGAGAAAGAAGTCCGAGGGTGGGCTTGAAGGTAGCGTACCCCAGCCTGTGGGTGGCTGGGTATGTTACATATCACTTCCAAAAATATCACATGTTGGTATCTTCCTCTCCCATAGTTGTAACTTTCTTTGATACCACTTGACATAGTGCTAATTGGGATCAAAGTTACATAACATAAACTCACAACAAAAAACCACTCAATTAAGAGAGCTTACAAATAAAAATCAACAAAAAAGAACTCAATATTTATACATTTAATGAAAATGCATCAATTCTTAGTTCCTTACACTCACAGAACCATTAGGGTGTCCAAGTTATACATAGAACGACTTTACAAGCTAATCTATGTAATAATCCTTCTTAATTCATTATAGGTAGGGGCCTTAAAGGATAAGCTCTTTAAACTCATCATAGGTATGGGCCTTGTACCTGAGAGAAACAATAGCAACATCATCAAACATAGAATGATAGAATGGATTGTTCTTAGCAATGTTGAAAGGAATGTCACTCAATAGAAAACATCTACCCACAAGCTTGTAATCTTCTTTCTTCTCCTTTATTTTAACCCCTAACCTAATAGAAGGTTATACACCACCTATGGTTCTAGGAGCAAAGAAGGATGAGGTCATTGAGGGCATTGTGGAAGGTGAGGCCAATGAAAATATGTCACTTCTTCCCCCCTGGATCTTACAAATCCTCTCGTTGTAAGATAAATTCTCACATCTTACCTGTCATATCTATTTTTATCGATTTCCTGAAGTGACTTATTGGAAATATGAATTATTTCCATGGTTGCACCTAAAATAATTCTCACTTCATTCCCCAAAATTTATGCAAGCTGGTATTTCAACTCGTTGATTCCATTTCCTTCCTACACAAACTACAATTCAACTTTTTTAGAGTATGCCCATTAGCGGAATCACCATATTCTCACATAAGGTCCAAATATTTTGACATTTTTAAATAATAATAATTAAACCTACATTGAAAAATTTAAAAACAAAAATCAAAATACAAAAATGTCACGGATAAAAAAAAAAGTCAATATTCTAAATAAATGGTAATGAATTATGATGAAGTATTATTCATCATAACTCCTTTATCTATTCATATATAAAGTATATATTCCATCTTCTATATATATCCATCACAATAAAATATATTTCTCTTAAAAACTGAAAAAAAAACGATGTAACATAAAGTGCCTGCACTAAGTGAAAATGTCTCTTCTAAGAAAGGCTCTTTATGTTTAAGGTATTCAAGGAAAAGATGCCAAACACAAACATACTAGAAAAGGTATTCAAACATAAGGACATATGGTCAATTACCCACTCTTTTTCTTTATGTGATATTATGTATTGTTACATTTTAGTGGTACACTTTACATGGCTGGGAGTTATATAGGAATATTATATATCTTTCTATATTATGGAATGGAATCATAGAAGGGAACCATGCCACTACAATTTTATAAATTTAGATTGAAAATATTTTTTGTAATGAAACAAATATTTGTTATTGTCATGAAATTTAATATTGAATTTAAATTTGAAAATATTTTTTTTAATATCTACAAATAATTTTAATTAAAGAAAAGATAAATTGAAATTTTACAGGTTTTCTTATGTAAAAACTAGATTTTTATATTTTTAATAATCATTTTAATATAAAGAAGATAGATAAAAATTTACATATTCTCTTACCTACTAAAACAAAATCTTTACAAATTAACTATAAAATTATCTTTAATAATATACAAAATCTTAAATGATTATAAGGATTTATCCAATATGAAAGGGAATGAGAAACATTGAATTCTATCTATAAACTAGATGTTAGATGCTTTCAAACTCTTATCGATTTGGATTATTTAGAACTTTGCTTTCTATATTTCAAAAGGAATGAGAAATATTGAACTCTATAAATTAGATGTTAGATGCTTTCAAACTCTTATCAATTTGGATTATTTAGAACCTTGTTTTCTATATTTCAAAAGGAATGAGAAACATTGAACTCTATCTATAAACTAGATGTTAGATGCTTTCAAACTCTTATCGATTTGGATTATTTAGAACTTTGCTTTCTATATTTCAAAAGGAATGAGAAACATTGAACTCTATAAATTAGATGTTAGATGCTTTCAAACTCTTATCAATTTGGATTATTTAGAAACTTGCTTTCTATATTTCAAAAGGAATGAGAAACATTGAACTCTATCTATAAACTAGATGTTAGATGCTTTCAAACTCTTATCAATTTGGATTATTTAGAACCTTGCTTTCTATATTTCAAAAGGAATGAGAAACATTGAACTCTATCTATAAACTAGAGGTTAGATGCCTTCAAACTCTTATCAACTTGGATTATTTAGAACCTTGCTTTCTATATTTTAAAAATATATTGCTTTCTATATTTTAAAAAGATAAAGTAATAGACGAATATGGTTGATGAAAAAGTGAAAATTGTATAAGTAAAAATATCATTAAGACTAAAAAGTTTGTTTGCATATCAGATTTAAAGATATTCTAAATCCATAGATTTTTGGATTTTTATACATTCTGCATTTACATTTATTATTGGATTCTTTTAGATAATAAACTGATAGACAGATATTATTGATAGATATTATTGATAGAAGAGTAAAAATTATARATAAAAATATTATTTAGACAAAAAAATCGTTCATATAAACTTAAAAATATTATAAATCCAACATCTYTATACACYCTAYAAGTACATTTATTACATTTATTATTTTGTTGCAAAATGCTAAAACCWCACCTCATTCAAATGCCAACTAATTACCATCAATATCCATGCCAACTAATTACCAACAATATCCATGCCAACTATGAAAATAATGACATATAACTAATGAATAATGAATGGTCCCATTTTAATGGCAATCTGTTAATACTGGTTTACGTGAAAAAAAAGTTCTGAGGACTTTTTGCTCACAGGAAATAATAGTAGATAAGGTGAAATCTCAAAGTACTGATATTTTTAAAACTCAGACACCAATGTCAATAAAGCTTATCCTTAACCTCTGTATGCCCAGCCACACATTGAAAAAGAAAACACTAATTTCAACTGGATTCTGTTTTTACAAGTAGTGAGAGCGATTGACAACTTATCTCTAAGTATATCAAATTCTTAATTTTGTGATTGTGTCCAGAGACTTTCTTTTTTATATCTCAGTATGCCCAGTCTCACATTGAAAAAATAAAACACTTAACTGCTTTCAAATTTCAACTTTTTAAAATGTCTTTGTATGTCAAGTGAAAAATAAAACACTTTACAAATTTCAAATGGATTCCATTTTTACAGGCAGTGAGAGCAATTCACTAATCGTCTCTAGCTTATTTTATATCATGGCTAGCCACACATTGAAAAACAAAACCACTGCTTTCAAATTTCAACTGGATTGTATTTTGACAAGCAATAACAATGGACTAGTCTTCTCTCAGTATATAAAATTTCTAAGTTTATAATTATGTTGAGAGACTTTGTAAGTATATTTAGATGTACAATGTTTTTACTCATTCCTAAGTTGACAAATATAATGATAAATAATAACAACCATGCTTGTTGTAAGTCATGGGAGTTGCAAGTCACCATGTTTGTTGTAAGTCATAGGATTTTCTTGATTTTCACTGACCATTTATCTTGTTTACCATCTATTAAATGTAACAAAGTACTATATATGTTTTTTTATCGTGTTTTTTTTCACATCAAAAAAATAATAATAACAATAAAAATAGTATAGAGTTAACAAAATTAAAATAATTTAACTTGTATATTTTCAAAAGAAAATTTTTATATCAAAATTCATGAGACTGTAACTTATAATAGGGAACTATAACTTATAATAAAATTCCTACTTAATTTAGGTAACTATAATTTATTTAAGAGTAGCTAATTTTTTGTAACTTATAATAGGGAAGTGTAAATTTTAATAAAATTCTTACTTAATTTAGATAACTGTGATTTAAGAGTAACTATCCTTTCGTAACTTATAATAAAGAACTGTAACTTATAATAAAATTCCTACTTAATTTAGGTACCATAAGTTAAGTTAAGAATAGCTATCCTTTGTCACTATTGAGGTAGAGAGCAATTTCTTTAGGAACCAGAAAACATTGTTATCTCAAGGATTAATAGTTTAGAAAAAAACCATATGTTAAATTTTTATATTAAATTTAAATACTTTTAACTATTTTAAAATAAGAGAAGATATTAATTAATTAAAATTTTAATTGATTAATAAAAATGAAATTTAATTAATGAGAATTTATTGTTATTAATATTTTCATTGTTTATTTTTTAATATTATATATTTATGTTATGTTGATATTATATATAACTTGAGTGAGTTTAATGATTAAAAAAATGTGTTTTTAGAGGAAATCTCATTTTTCTTTTTTAAATTACATTTTTATATACATAAATTTTTAGACTACAACTTTATTTTTTAATATTTTTTAATATTGATGATGATGATTAACCTCTACTAAGACCAAATTGGTCTATCAGACCTTAAGAGGGTAAGTGATTACTAATGATTCTTTAGAATTTTGTTTATGTGTTTGAAAAACATTAAGAGAAGCTTTCCAAGATCACCATACTTTTGTTGAGTTAAGAGGTGAGGAAGATTGGTAGTGTGAAAAATATTTTGAAAATGAGATCTAATATGGGTATAGGCTGGACAATCTAAGAAAAAGTGCTTTTCATCTTCAACCTTCTTAATGTCACAAAGGTGACACACTCTTTCATTCCACGGGGTTTTAAGAATTGACCAATACCTAGTTTCACTATAAAAACTAGTGAGAATTTATTCTTAACTTAACAATGCTTATTATCTGTTTGTGTTTATATTGAAATTATACATTTAATTTAAAATTTGATTTTATGGAGTTACATTATTTTCTACCAATACAATATATTAATGGCTTTAAGTTTCTTCTATGTTATAATTAAAAGATGATACTAATGCAATGTTTAAATATGATGTGTAGTCAATTGAAATTTGATTAGTAAGCAACAATATTATTTTTTTAATAATATTATATGTGTTTATATGATATTATAATTATATAATTAATTTAAGATTTGATTTTATATCATTTATTATGTTTATATGATTCTTTTTATTGTTTATTTTTTAATATTATATATTTATGTTATGCTGATATTTTATACAATTTGAGTCGGCTTAATGGTTAAGAATATGTGTTTTCTCTTTAGAGGTCATAAGTTCAAATGAAAATTTGCACAAAGGGAATCCCTTGTCTCGCAAACGATTTTTGCACAAAGGGAATCCCTTGTCCCATAAACAAGGGGCATTGTCTAATTGTTCTATGTTTTAATTTTTTCATCAGAATCGGTTGACATAAATCTAGAGGAGGGCACTCGGGTTATATAGACTTAGCCACTCGATTTTTGCACAAAGGGAATCCCTTGTCCCGGAAACAAGGGGCATTGTCTTTTTAATTTTTTCATTAGAATCGGTTGACATAAATCTAGAGGAGGGCACTCGGGTTATATAGACTTAGCCACTCGATTTTTGCACAAATGGAATCCCTTGTCCCGGAAACAAGGGGCATTGTCTAATTTCTCCCCGGATTTCAAACAATTTTTTTTTCATCGAAATTGGGTGACATAAATATAGAGGAAATCACAATTTTTTATTATTTAAATTGCATTTCTGAATACATAAATAGATTTAGCATGTTGAAAAACCTTAAGAACATTCAAATTATACAAACTTAACCACTCAAATATATAGATCCACCACGTTCTCACCAAATTTTAGACAAACTTAAACAGAAAAAATCCAAAAAAAACAAAACTTAAATTAAAATATACATTTAATTTAAAATTTGATTTTATACCAGTTGTTGGAGCTACAATATTTTCTACAAATACGGCTTTAAATTTCTTCTATAGTGTAATTAGAAGATGATACTTATGAGATGTTTAAACACGATGGCTAGTGAATTGAGATTTGACTCGTACGCAACAATATTATTTTTTTAATAATATTATATGCGTTTATATAATATTATAATTATATAATCAATTTAAGTTTTGATTTTATTTCATTTATTGGGGTTACATGATTTATTTTAACTTTCTTCTAAAGAAGGATGAATATTTTGATGGTTAGTCAAATAAAGGATGAATGATGAATATTTATTATGATGGTTCGTCAACTAGAATTTGATGGACAATAGAAGAAAATGGAATGTTATTAATATTTTTATTATTTATTTAAAAAAAATGGAATGTTATTAATATTTTTATTATTTATTTAAAAAAAACATGTATTTATATTTATGTGGAGATTATATATTTAATCTAAAATCTGATTTTAACATATAAAAATTAATTTAAAATAAAAAAAATATTTATTTATTTTTTAATATTATATATTTATGTTTATAATATATTTTATTATTATATGTTTGTGTATATATAGAGATTATATATTTAATTTAAGATTTGTTTTTAAAATTAAAAAGAAATTGTCCCCGAGGTGTAGGACAGTCGGTGACAGAGTGTGTTGTTAAGCCACTCCGTGATGTTAAAGTCACCGGTTCGAAACCTGCGGGGACAAAAAATCCAACCATGTTAAGGGTTGGTGTGGCTCAGGCCAGGTGCGATCCCCGAGTGATTTTGACAGCTTAGATGCCCCTGAGTCGCGGTTTCTCAAGCCACAGGTTAATCGCGTAGCTAACAGGTCCCGCACAAATTAACAAACGAAAAAAAAAAATTAAAAAGAATTTTTTTTAATCTTTTTAAAATAATAAAAATGATTTTTTTCAATAATATTTTTGTTTAGAGATTAATAATTTCAAATAAATATTTTTTTTCCTTGGAGAAAAAAATATTACTTATATTTCATGCTAAAATCGAAAGTACATTTCAAATGCACATATAAGCTCATAACAAACCAAAAGGAGATCCCTTTAGTGTGTGAGAATGGATACTGGGAAGAACACATTATGCATGAAACTCATAACTTATTGTTCGGTATCATATTGTCACCATAGAAGTAGCTACATGACTCAATGACATGACACTTATATAGATAATTTAAAATCTAAAAATAAAAATACAGTAAAGAGATCATGAATTTATGAAGTTGTTCTCTAAATAAGTAATGAGTAAATCATCCCTGAATTCTTCTTGTATATAGGCATTCTTTGGGAGGACTATGTCCTTGGAAAGTGAATCTTCCTGTATATTTAGTTCTTTGAAGATATGACTAAAAGAAATATCCAAGAAGTGAACCAAAGCCTATTTCAATTTCTATGCAATGTGCATGAGACCTAGGTTGTTAATCTTAGTTTGATCCTGCATCCAAAGTATGGCCATCTCATAGTCGCCAAAGACATAAAGTTGATGAATATTCCTCTCTAAAGCAACTTTTAGAAATGCAAACAATGCACTAAACTCCCCCATGTTGTTGGTGTCATTGCTCAAATTTGCTTTTCCACTGAGATAATGGTTAGTCGAGAAATGGAGGACGAACCCCAGACCACAAACGCTACCATTCTCCCAACTGACGCCATTGAAAAACCCCCACACTTTATCACAATCAATCGTTGGATCCCTTACAGTGTAAGGAGGCTTTTCCTTGTTGGATGAAATGTTTGAGTTGCAAACAAAAAGAGCATGTAGAGAAACCTTCATAGGAGACATCAATTTATCCTCAAATAAACACTTTTTATGAGCCAACCAGATGCCCCATGCAACAATGATGGGAAAATCTATGAGTTTCTTAACGTTATGCTTTTCAATATAATTTTTGAAGCATTCCTCAATGTTATGTTTGTTCCATGATTGCTGTGTATTCAATTGAGTCTCCACGTGGTCCCATACTTGTTTTGTATAGGGACAATCTAAAAATAAGTGGGGAATTGTCTCACCTACACTACGACACAATAAACAAAAACAAGGACCCTCAAAATTGTGACTTTGCATCCAATCCCAAGTGAGAACCTTGTTCTTTAGTATGAGCCAAGAAAAAATAATTCCTTTCAAAGGGGCCTTTGTTTTTTTGACATTTTTGTATGGGATTATATACCCACACCAATTCATCATCACCATCTTGAATTATGATATGTGCTCTTTTGAGTTTAGAGATAAATATGTTTCATTGTTGATGCCAGATTGCATCGAGACCCATATCTTGGGTAGAAAGCCACCCTTGATTCCACACAATTGTTGTTTCCTGGTTCCCAATTTTTTTCAATGTACATGTACTTGCCTCTGGGAGATAATTTATTAAATTGTCAAGCAAAAAGATATTTTGACCACACCCTGCAATAATATCCACACCAATGTTGACCTAAGAACTAGAGTGAACTTTTCGAGCTAAGAAATTTCCAACTATGGAGAAAGCTCGGGTAAAGGCCTTCCATTGGTTAGAAGAGTTTATTGTGGACTTTGGACGATACCTAACCCAATCCAATATTGTTGTAGGAGCAACATACGTGACAACAAGAATACGTCGCCACAAGCTATCATTGGAGAGGAAAACCCAAATGGATTTTGCTACCAAAGGTTTTCCAAAAAAGAAAATATTCTTAAGACCCCACCCTCCTTGGGCCTTGGGCATAGAAACCTACTTCCATTTGATCAAATGAGACCCCTTCTATCTCACTGCACAAACAAAATATGAACATATCGTCTACAAAAAGTAAATGAGTGAGATGAATATTCCTACTGATCAAAACACCCTAGATATGATTTGATTTTCTAAATTCATTGATCAACTAGAACAATGACAAAAATAAACAAATAAAAAGATAATGAACAACTTGCATGGAAGCCCCTCAAAAACTTGAAAAAATCCAAACCTACACCATTGATTAAAATTGAAAAAAAAATTTACATTACACAACCCAACCCATAATCCAGTTCACACTTGGTAAGCCAAAAACCAAAACCTTCGAAGTAACAGAAGTCTTAAATAGGTCCACGAAACTCTCTCATAAACTTTGGATAAATTTAGTTTGAGGACCACACTCGGGCTACCCGTAGTTTTTCGTATTTTTTATTGTATGGATAGCTTCTTCTGCGGATCCGATTGCTTCATGGATCAAGCGACCTTTTAGAAGTCCAAACAAAGATATTCTAGTAAAGTATTGGGATTAATTTGTTATATATTTTTTATAATTATTGAGATTAATTTGTTCAGATATGTTTATTTAAATTATGGTTGAGAGAAACTTTTTAAATTGATAAAAGTGAAATGTTATTGTTTCTTTTACCAAATTTCAAATCCCTAAAATAATAGGTTTGACTCTTTAAATTCTTCTACGTTGTAATAAGTAGAACATAACATATTTGTCAGCCATGAAATTTTAGTGAGTGAGATTTATTAATTTATGCAAATTGAAATGTTTTTTATTGCCCTTTTTCCATATAGGAAAATGTTTCTTCACTTTTTATAATATTTTTTATTTAAAAAAACAAATAAAACATATATATTTTCTTTTATTTTTTTAAAATATAATTAGTAATTTTAAAATTAATTTTATAAAATTATTTATTTATAAAATTATTTAACTATTAAATTTATATTTAATAAAATTAACAATATTATTATTATAATAATAATTATTAAAATATTTAATAAAACTAACAATATTATTATTTTAATAATAATTATTAAATTGTATTAAAAAAATTGCAACAAACATCATAATATAGTTACATTAAGAACATAAACATAGAAGTAAATAGACACTTCATACAAAATCATGTTACATGCCCAAAATAAAGGTTGGCCTTATCATCATACAAATTACCCAATATTTTTTTATGCTATATTTTCTATAGTAAATGCCTAGAATTTTTAGAGTCCTAAAAAACAATTCAATCATTAGTTAAGGGATTGTTTGGTAAGTTCATACACCATTAATCATAATATCTTTCTTTTTTGACTTGGTCCTAATTTTTTTTCATATATTTTCTTTGTTGTTATTTTTGAGAAGAACATAGTGTATTGTATATATGAGAATAAATCTTTCATTTGTCTATTTTAGTAAACTATTAAATTAAGAAGATTGTTTATGGGAAAATTCATTTTAACCATATGATTGATAATCATTATAAACTCTTTTATCACTTTGATATAAGATACACTTGTAAATTTGAAAATATTGAGTTCTTACTGTTATCCCCGATATCTAGGGATAACTAGGAGATCATGTCTCGAGGCCCACATGGTCCTAGACATGGAATACCGAGAGCAGGGGCGACCTGAGCATGGTCCTGGAGGACCCATCTTCTTCTTCTCAGCCAGCTTTGTCCTGT
>ML805093.1:128757-158883 GCA_009831015.1 Picea engelmannii | reverse complement strand
AGATATTTGGGGTTTTTCTCCCAATATATAAAGACTTATTGTGCGACTCATAGCTATTATACTTTTGGTAGTTTTCATCCATACAATTATTTGGTCTACACACTTTATTATTATTACTTGTGTTCATTACATGGAAGATGTGCACAATGGGAGGAATAAGAAGACAATAAAATTATGTGATGGGTAGAATTCATGGAATTTAAAGAGGATGAGGAAGATAAAATGGTGGCTATAAATGCTAGATACATTAATATAAATGTGATAACACAGGAATACATTATTTGATTTTTTACACAAAAATAATGTGAACAACAATGATAAAAGAACAAAATTAGAATAGGGAGATATGTCAAAGGATCGATTAATAGTCATGATAGAAATATTTTGGAGGACCGATTTATCACCATGGTAGAGAAATGTTGGAGGATTTAGAAATAGTGGCATTGGTAATAGAAAATGGAAAAAAGATGGCACTGCAAAAAGGGATGATCAATTAAAGGTGTAATACAAACACTCAAGGAAGATCGATGGAAGAAAAAGAATACCTTTAGGACAAAGTATAAGTCTAGGGTTAAGTATTATAAAGTCATAATTGACAATGTTAGTGACAAACTATGGTTGCAATTGAGATGTTATAGAATTTGGGTTTAACACAACAAAACAATCCATAACCAAATCAATTATATTAGCTTCAAAAGGGTTATGCAATGATGGTGACATATCATTGCATGGTATCGTTCAATATAAGAGAATGGAATTATGATATTATATGTGATGTCATTCATACTGATTAATGCAACATTAGATGCAATCAAAATTACACAGTGGAAGAGGATAACAAAAAAAACACAAAATTAATAGATCTTACACACAAGAATCAACAACATGAAACTTAGTCTTTATAGATTCATTGAAAGTTCATCAATTCTCAATTCCTTACATTCATAGAACTATGAAGGTCTCTAGATTCTATGCAAACCCACTTTATAGGCTAATCTGTGAGAGACTAAAGGCCTAAGTCACATCAAGGATTTAGATATTCAGGTTATGAGTAAGTGATTGTTTAGCTCCAAGGACTCTTCATTTCATTGGATAGCCCAAAAAATTACATAATTCAAATAATACAAGCTAATGATTGTCTCTTAAACTTCTAGGTATAATACATAGTTCAAATTTTGAATATTCAAAGCTTAATTAGGAAAATATGCATGTGTGTGATATTTTAGCTTGCTCCTATCACACTCTCTATTTGGCATGTGCATGTACCTTAAACTCAATATTTATTAATGAAACTTGGAGGGAAATTATATTAAGGTGTCATAAAATATATAAATATTCCAAATTCTCACTCCCATTATATAATGCATGTAAGGAAAAATATTGAGCCCATATTTATAGATAATTCTCAGAGACTTGAGTGCACTAGTTCATGACATATTCCTAGTATGAAAACATGATAAAAATTGTTTAAAATTTTTTATAACATACAAAACTATGTCATTGCCATATTATCCAAATTTCATACCTCGATTCCAAAATTTGAGCACGTTCTGATCAAAATACTAATCCACTATTATTGCCAAAATGTAATCTAGATTTTCTCTACATGTTGGTTATAGGGTTTGGTGTAAGGTATAAACTCACATTTTTATTTTGAAATATGGTTTGTAGTTAGAAATATACCTCCTATAAAACATATCTAAAATTAATATTCTTATCCCAAGGTATGAGTTGTGACAATGAAAATGTTGGAACATTGTTCTGCACATTGAAAATCTAAAAAACTTGAAACAAAATTGAAATTGAACTTAAAATGTTTCTGGGTGATGTAGTATTCCCAAAACCCTTGCGATTATTCTACATCAAACTACCCTAGTTGAAAAATTTCATGACATCTTTCTCACGAGGGATGGTTAACATTTTTTCCCAGGAATATAGTCCCTTGATTTGACCAAGTTCCTCATCTAGATTCCATGATGCATCCTTTGAATATGTATCCTTCCATTTTATCAAGTACTCCTTGTGATCCTTGTTTCTTTGTATTGTGATGAATCCTTTATGCCATAACCTCTTCAACGCCTCTTACTTTTTGACTGGAATTTGTTTCTACCAATCTAACACTTTATTTTTCTTAGCTTCCTTTACTTAGTTCAAGGTCTTCATGATACTCATAAGTATATACAACATTAAATATGGGTGAAATGTATATTTCATTTAGTATATTCAACCTATATGCATTATCATAAATGTTCCTAAGGATTTTTCATGGTCCTACTTTC
Source organism: Picea engelmannii (assembly GCA_009831015.1). Classification (NCBI taxonomy): domain Eukaryota; kingdom Viridiplantae; phylum Streptophyta; class Pinopsida; order Pinales; family Pinaceae; genus Picea; species Picea engelmannii. Next base: position 156,604 of record ML805093.1, on the reverse strand, counting down.
TTATACTTCAACTTGTTATATGCTCCCCTAGGAAGCTATCCTTCCTCAAATGCACCATCACTAAATCTCCTTCTTCAAATGTATTCATTCACCTTTTATAGTCGACCTTATCCTTTTACTTCTCATTTATTTTCCGCAATTACTTCCTAAACTACTCATGTACATCTCTCATATACTCTGCAAATACTTCTACATATGTTCTCTTCGCGCGATTTTTAATTGTCAAAATCACCAAATCTATTGCTTCCTTTGGTGATCTTCCATACACAATCTGGAAAGGTGTCTTCCATATAAACCTATTGACTAAATTGTTATAGAAAAATTATCTTTTGATAATATCAAATCCCATTTCCCTGGTTTATCTCTGACAAAGCATCTTAGAAAATTACTAGAAGAATTCTATTCACAATATTTGTTTTTCCATTTGTTTAAGTGTGATATGAATAATTGAAATACAATATATATCTCAACTTCTTCTATAAGTTCTTCTAAAAATGTCCTAGGATTCTAGTATCCTTATCTAAAGTGATACTCCTAGATAACCCATGCAATCAAACAATCTCTTGATAGAATAAAACAACAACATTCATAGCATGGCTTGTATTCTTACATGTAATAAAATGTTACATATTTGAAAATATACTCACAACTACCATTATGGAATCATTACTTTGAGTTCCTGGTAATATAAAACAAAATCCATACTCACATCTTCCCAAACATTCTTTGGTATAGGTAATGGTGTATAAAAACCCATATTTTAAATACTTCCTTTTGTGTGATGACATATCCTACAACCTTTAACCAACCTTCTCACATCATTACCCATATTTAGATAAAATTTCTATTTCTCAACAAAAGCTCTAGTTTTGTCACTGCCAAAATGACCACTCAATCCTCCACTATGTAACTCTCTGAGGAGATTCTCTCTCAAGTAGCCTCTTGGTATGCACAACTTAATATTCTTGAATAAGAATCCTTCCTGAATAAAACAACCCAAATGTGGAGTCTTGTCCACACTCCATTGTTCATTACAAAATTTCCAAACCTCAACCAAATTAGCATCATTCTCATAAAAAACTTCCATACTATCTAGACCTACAACCTCAATAACCATTGCACTCAATAACCATACTCTTCTAATCAATGCATCAACAACCCAGTTAGAATTCCCTAATTTATGCTTCAAAACAACTAAGTGACTCTACAATAATTCCACCAGTTTCATATGTCTATGATTCAACAACCCTTGATTATTAATATATTAAAGTCCTTGGTGATCAATATACAACACAAACTCCTTAAGCAATAAATAATGGCTCTAGTTCTTAACCACTTGAATTATAACATATAATTCTTGATTATAAATAGAGTGCTTCCTTTTGGTCTCATTCAAATTCTCACTAACAAAACAATAGTCTTACCTTGTTGACTAAATATTTCTCCAATTGTTGATCCACTTTCCTCACAATCCACTTGGAAAACATTGTTGAATTATGGTAAGGCCAATATCGACTATTTAGTGAAATTATTCTTCAACATTTCAAAGATCCTTTCATCTATTGATGTCCACTGAAAAATTTCCTTCTTTATGCACTCAATCATTGACGCACATATACCATTGAAATTCTACATAAAATTCCTATAGAACCTTTCCAATCCAAGGGAACTTCTAACTTCAAAAGTTCTATTGGGAATAAGTCATTCAACTATATCCCTTACCTTTTTTGGGTCCATCTTCAAACGTTATTGGAAAATCATAAAACCCAAGTATACCAACTCCCCTTGAATAAAGATACATTTCTTCAAATTTATCAGCATATTGTTATTCGTCAACCACTCCAATACTTGTTACAAATTCCTCAAACAATCCTCTTTTGGCCTATTACAAATTAGAATATCATCAGGGTAATTAACAAAAAATTTAACTAATAATAGTTTCAATGCATCATTCATCAACATCTGAAGATATTTGGTTCATTCATCAACCCAAATGGTATATCCAGACACTCATATAGTCTTTCCTTTATCTTGAATGTTTCCTTCCATTCATCTCCTTCTCTAATTCTAATCTAGTGATACCCATTCTTCAAATAAATCTTGGAAAATCATGAACCACTTATATCGTCCATAAGATCCTTCATTCTTGGAAATGGAAATATGTACTTGATAGTAAACTTGTTTATAACCCTAAACTCCATACACATCCTTGATTCTCCACCCTTATTTGGTGCTAGTATTGTAGGTACAACATAAGGACTCAAACTCTCCTTTATTAGGCATATATATATAAATTATTGAACTTGTCAACTAACTTGTTCACTTTCTACAGGGGTCATCCTATATGGTTCTTTGTTTATAAAACTTAATCTAGACATCAAATCAATCTAATGTGAAATATCTATGACTGAAGGAAATCCCATTGTCATATCATCCATAATAATATATTTGTTTTCCTTTAACAATTCTTTAAATTCTACTACAAATTTCGTCTCCTCTTCCTAATCTTGAACCATATTTGAAAAATTACAAAGAAACACTTTGAATTCATCATTCCTTCAAGTTATTCTTTGACTAAACAAAGCTTAATATTATTGTTGTTTCTATCTCCATCATTCTCATCAATTCCCATATGTAAACTAAATTTTCTTTCTTCTTTCTAAAACTTATAAGTAATATTCATCCCATCATGAAATACTCTCCTTGCATACAACTAAGGTCTTCCCAACAATACATGATAAGCATCCATAACAACAACATCAGGCAAAATTTGATCTCCATAGTGTCCCATTTGAAAATTTAGCAAACATTGTTGAGAAAATAGTAACTTGATGTCCTTTATATAGCTATGAAACTCTATATGCACTAGGATGGGGTGCACATTTCAACTTTAACTTATATACCACTTGTGTAGACACTAATTTTTCAATGCTTACTGCATCAATATTCATATTACAACACTTACCTTGTAACTTGCACTTTGTCTTGAAGAGATTCTTCCTCTACCTAGGTTCTCAAAACAATTTCTCCTTCAAATTGAGCAACACCCTTCCTAACATAAGATTTTATCCTTTCTTTTGGTTATTTTTTTCAATATTGTCTCCAACAAAAGACTCCTCTTCCTATACCATGCGTTTCCTACATCATTTTGATTCTTAGGATTTTCTTCTACCTATGCCATTGTTTCCTACATTTGAAACATGTAGGAACATACCTATATTCTCTTCCTCTCCCAAAGACTCTACCTCTACCAATATTATTAACTCATATACAAATTTAACTACTACTTCCTACCTCATCATCATGTCTAGTATATGTTTGACTTTTCCCAAATCTTGTGTGGCCTCTTCCTTGATCTAGATTATTTTCAACACGAAATGAGAGTGGAGATATAATACATAAATGTACAGAGATATATCATATATACAATAGTATAACAGAGATTTATCAGAGATATAACCATAAACATAGAGATACAGTAATACACAATTTCTATTAATGAGTGAAATATACAAAACTGTAGAAATACAGACTGAAAGACTCGCTAGAATGGTGGAAGTTTATATTTGAGAAGATATGTGACGACTACTCGCATTCACAAAAAGATGATTATAATGAGGCTCTAAATTCCTTTTTAACATAAATAAAATCTAAAACCCTAACCTCGAAAGATGAAAAGCCAACAATTTTGTGGATCCCATTTTGGGTAGTTTGGTGTATTAACTTCCTGGGGGTGTAACTTTGGCATACGATCTTGGGGCACATGATAGCTCGTTGGAAATGTATAATTGAGGAGATTCATTTTTGGGGATCAATATATGTCTTTGGTTATTATTGAGGTGATCGATCCTAAAAAACCTTCATTTAGGCCCTCGAAATGGCCTCGAAAGTTTAGGAACCGAAAAACTGCTAAAAATAGTAAATTTCTAGAACACTGTTTGGAGCTAGTTGGGATAGGTGGGTGGCCAGTATTATACACTTGGATCATTCCTCGAGTTTTTTTTTTGTCTTTTACTAATATTGTTTTCAACTCTAAGGCCAATCCAGTATGTGTCATCTATGGTATGAAAATAATGAGTGCCAATCTCATCTTTGAATTTGAAATATTATTCCAATGGCATACCTTTAGACCCTTTGAAATTCTAATTCCTTAATCTCTAATACAATTGAAAATATAAGGAATTATTTGGTGTATTCTTAAGCTGACGTCTCCTTTTTCCTCAAATCCTAGTCTTTTCTACACAAAACTTGCTAATAATCCATAGGTAAGAATTTATCTTTCATTTTACTTACCATTTTATTCCTTGTATTTATTTTATCCTTGTAACTATCAACCCTATATTTTTGAACACAATCCCACCATAAAAATGCATACCCATTCAACTTGATGGTAGAAAACTTCAACCTAGGGTGTATTCAACTTTTTCATTGTAAAACCCTGGGTTTTGGACCCCCATTTTAAATAATGTATTGTTACAATGCTGAGAGGCCAGAGTGCCCAAACAATCAAAAGAGGCCATTTTTCCTAAGAAATGTAATGTTTTGATCATTATTAATAATAAACACATCGTTGGTTGCTAGACGGACAAGGACTAGAGTTATAGGGGGATATGATTCCACAAGAGAGGGGGCTTGAGGGGATACATGTTTAATCCTATTTTAATTACCCTTTTGTCTAAGGGAGTGGATCAATTATGTGAGATTCTTGGGGGAGGCCAGGAGGTTCTTGATTCCCCATGAAAATACTTAAAATTGTCCCTGGTCTGATTGGGGGGTTGGCTCATTCGCTCATTCACTTCTTATTTCATTCCATTCTTTCCCTCACACATTCATTCATTGATTGTTCATTGTTTCTCTCCTTGGGTGGAGATATCACTCCATTCATTTCCATCTCCCATTCATATTCCTCATCTATGTCTTGGCTTGGGGAAAGGAAACAAACTGATGAAGATAAACCATGGTATCATTGGCTATAGAGGTCGTTGGTGTAATCTGGCCATGAATTGAGGCATGCGTGTCTAAGATGCATTGGCATGCGTCCAACTTCGTTCACAACTGCGAGTCGTGAGAGTTCCAGTATGGAGATTCTGGACCAGTTGCACTGGAGCCCTGGAAGGAGAAAGACTGCCTGAGGGACTGCATGGCAGAGAAGGGTGGAGGTCCATTCTCTTGGGTGGTGCAAGCTAGGTAGAAGAGAGATGGGTACTTGGATTTCTGTGAGTGCTGGGAAAGCCTATGAGAGCTCAAGTGTTGACTGGGTTGGGAAGCCAAGTAACACTCTGGAACCATCCTTGTGGATTCATAGTCTTGGCTTGGGGGTGATACTATTTTTGATATTTGGAATAGTAGTGTCTACAGTTGGGTGGAACTTCCTTGGTCTGTAGCTAGTTGGTGTCATATTTTATAAATATAAGTTTTCTCTGTTATGGTATTATTTACCTATATATGAATGTATTCCTTTGTGCATTTATTTATCGTTTAACTGAATCTTTAGAATATGCATGCTTGATGGTTATTGTTGTGCATGTAATTAGATCTTTTCTTTTATTCATCCTTATTAATTTAAAAGGTATCAGTAAGAGAAAGAATTCCAAGGGTGGGCTTGAAGGTGGCTTACCCTAGCCTGTGGGTGGTCGGGGATGTTACAGATTGGTATCAAATATTATGGTTGAAACACCAGGCCAGTATGGGCCAGGTCTATTGGTCATAGTCTCGTGGTTGAGATCGAATTTTGACCATGAAGTTGAAAATCTCATGAGGAATGGCGTTGCAGAATCTACGCAGGAGATAGAACGTCAGATATCCTTTGTAAGGGTTCGAAGGATTGTGGCCATCCCTTTCGAATTCGAGAGTGATCACCACTGTGGGATCAAGAGAGACTTGAGATCATTGGATCAGAGGGAAGGTGAAAAAGGGTCGTCTAATGAAGGCGAAGCAAGGGTTAAGTCACAATTGTCAGATCTCATTGGAGAGAAATCGACCGTGGGGAGGCATTGCGGGGATCAGGAAGAAAATTAAAGTTTCTGCAAGTTGTGAGCCTACAATTTCTCAGGATCATTGATATTTCTAGATCGATAGATCAACGGTGGATATCGATCACACTACGGATGAGCATCTTCTCTTTGCGGAGATCGGCAGGGAAATTAAAGAGTGAGTGATTTGAGTCTCCACAATCACTCGTGGCTGTTGATATTCAAGCAGGGGACACATGTCAGGCAATCTCATACTCTGGGAGTAAGAAAGAAGAAGTTGAGTGAGTAAAGGAATCCCGAAGCCCAAAGCTCTGAAGAGCTGGAGTAGATCTAGATCGTTGATCGAAGTGGACACGTGGTAGGAGATCCTGCACTCTAGTGGATAACCACTTCGGAAGAAAAACAGATGCAAAAATCTAGAACTCCCGAAGTCTTGAAGTTTGGAGTTAATACGAACCTTCTGATAAGGGAGACATGCATCGACATATTGGCCAATTTGAGAATTCAGAGTTCAAGAGAATTGGAGTGTGCTAGTATGGAAAAATCCCAAAGCCCGAAGTTTCAAAGCCTGAAGTGTCAAAGCAATTCACAACCATTGATCTGTGAGAGACACACATTGATGAATCATCAACTTCAGGTGAAAGAAATTCGAGAGAAAGTGAAGGCGGAGAGTTTGAAACTCCCGAAGCTCGAAGAACCAAAGTGATTCATAGCTGTCAATCTGTGGGAGGACACACGTCAACATATCGAGAACTCCGACTGAAAGCATTCTGGGAGGAAATGAGCAGGGGAAGTTGAGACTTCCAAAGGCTGAAGTCCCGAAGTGGACTAGAGCCATTGATTTGAGGTGGATGTGGCGTCTGATCTAGAAATTTGGGTACATAGTACTATGGGGAAAAGCGGAGGTTGAAAGTTCTGAACTCCAGAAGTGCGGAGTCTTGAAGTGGATCTCGATCATTGATTGTGAATGAGGACGAGGACCATTGATCCGGTCCTAGCTGAAGGTTCCGAAGTTGGGAAGTTTTTGGGAGGGTAAGCCCTGGGTCACTGTTAGGCTCCAATCTACTGATGTAAATTAGAGTACAAATGATTGTCAATCCAATGTTTGTAAGACTTAGAGGCACATCCAAAGTATATGGATTTAGAGATAGATTTTATCTTTAATGGAAATAAACCAAAACCTATTCTAAGGGCTGAATATGGAAGAGATGCTAAGCTTCTGTTCAGAAGTCCTGTTCATAGATCTCATAACAGTAATCAATAATTGTTTTCCTAAAGAGTATTAACAGTAAGCATTCAAGAGATGTTCGAACTAGTTCTAAGACTTATCAAAATGCTAGAAGGAAAAAACTCTTATTCAAGAGATGCATTCATTGTCTTCTTTAATTCATTAGCAACTATCATCAATTCAAATCAAAAGTACTGAAAGCATAAATAACTCAAAAAACATTCATGACTATCTTAATGCTTGAAGGCAAACCACACATTGAATTCTTATTCAAGAAATCATTCACAATATGAGTAAGGATTTGAAACATTAATCATATGACTTAGCTATGGAATTCATCTAACTACAACAAGATATGAATAAAACTCATCTACAACAAGATCTGATGTAAAACATATATCAAAGATTACTTGAAAAGAACATAAAGAAAGAGTGTACTAGTTTGGCAAAGGGGGCCCTCCAATGATTCACTGGTACACTTGAGTTGTCTCAGCTAAGAAAGAGGCATTATCAGGAACAAAACACAGAACTGATCTCAAGAGTGCAAATTCCAAAGTTTCTTCATTCCATTCAAGGTTGTCATACTAGTCTATGCTTAAGAGTATTTATACAAGAGTTTCAAAACTAAAAATGCTAATAAATCTCCTAAATATCATGATCAGATCCATAATATACTCTAGGAAGGTCGAATGCCTCCTTTAGATCCATAATATATGGCCAAATCCCACGAAAATCCAAAACTGTCCATGATTTAAGGCTAAAACAGGGTATTTTCTGCTGAAGTGGCCCCGTTTGACCAGCGTTGAATGGACATCTGGAAGGCTCAGATCTCGAAGTTGATAGCTCATTATCCATCCTTGTACATCAGGGATCACGACCCAAGTCTTAGATTTCACCTAGGTGTCCTGCAAGTATACAAACCTAGGAGCAATTACGGGATTTAGTCAAATCCTGTAATTTCTGATAATTTTCAATTTTAATGCCAAAATTTAGAAAACTCAATTCTTAAGCTAAAGAATGATAAATATACCTTGCATAATATATTTTATGGAAAATATGGAATGAAATGAAGGCAAAATGGATGGATATAGAGGCAAAAGTGTGGTTTATAGAGCAAAAATGAAGCATAAAAATGTACTCAACAGTCACAACCCAAGGTCAAAGGCGAGGAAGGAGCTAGTGCCTGTCATTGTGATATTGGAACATAGTGCTAAAGAAGAAGGACCCACAGATAGCGTCATTTTGTGAATGAAAAATTGACGGTGGGGGACCATTGTGGGGAGAGGAGGAAAAATTAGCGGATGTGCTAGTTCACAACCCGCTATTTTCCAATGCCATTGATATCGTCGGGACAAGGGATCAACGACTTCAATTTAAAGGAGATTTGGGTGAGCCATTTTTCAAATTGAGGGGACAAAGATATTTGATAAAGAGCGAGCACGTTGTCATCTCTCAATTACTGTTGACTGTCGATCCAAACCCTCGATTGATTTCCAACCACACGATCTCCAATATAGTAATTTCTAACATAGAAAGCGCCAAGAAGGATTTGGCCGCAGTTTCGAGCCGTGGTCACCTATGGAAGTGGTTTGAAGAGAGTTCCTATGCAGAATTAAATTCTGTATCGAGCAAGGGATAACATGGAAGTGTTATATGGTGCAGAGTGATACATATATGTTCTTTATGAATTGAGAAGAAAAAGGACCTGTAGCATTGTTAACAAATTTTGTTTATCATATACATAATTCTAACAAAATGGTCACTTGCACATTTTGCAGAATGAAGAGATTAAACATATCGTCTCAGAATGAAGATTCGAGAGATGGGATAAGGTGAGGAAGCCTCCAGCCATGAAAGAGAGGAGGAAGGATAGAATATCATAGTTGGTAATGCAGAGAGAGAGTCCAATGGAAGCAAGGGAACATGAGAGTAGGAAACATTAATAAAAACTGTGAGAAGCCTGAAAATAGAAGTGTAGAACTACAAAGCAGACAATGAGTGTAGTGCACCTTTCCTGCTACTTTGTTTAATCGCTCTGAAAAGGAAACTTTAACACCACACTGTACAGATGTTATACAATCCACATGCATTTAAACAAATAAACACATTCAAGCTCAGAGTAAACATATTATCTACTGCTATAATTAACAATCCATGGCGTTTCATACTAACTCATATACACAGCGGAATCATGATAACATAAGCAGTAGAGTCATGTAGAAACATGATTAAAACATAAACAGATACTTATCTTTTTAATAGTGGTAGATTCCACCAACCAAGTGCAGGCCTTCCATGAACCTCCTAGCCTTAGACCACATTGCTCATTAGCTCAGTAGTGGGTCACCCTCGATATGGGACTAAGCTCCACCCCAAGACAAGGAATCCTAGGCTAGGCTGAGGTTACAGGGAAAACAACACATACAATATGGAAGGGTTCTTCCCAAGATGCCATCTTACGCCCACTACTACCAGACTCTCATTCCCCACATGCCTGTTCTGCTCGGGAGTATACACATTCACAAGCACAGTCCATCGGTGCTAACCTCCCTCTCTGGGTCTCGGAAACAGGCTGGATCAGGAAGTCTCAGAGCCTAAAGTTGGTGCTGGACACTCTCTGGAGGGAACCACTTCCCAGCAAACTCTCTCACCCGGAAGGAGTTGCTTGTAGGCCTGACAACCTGCCTCTTCTAACCACCACCACCTCCCTCTCCTGGAGCGAGGGAATACACAGGATCAATTACCACCTACACTAGACAACAAATCATGCGCAATCCATCTCTGCATGACCACTACATTCAACCGGGAATACAGACTCAGACTTCTCAAACAAGCTCAACAATGGCGGCAAGGTCTCACGGTGTTGATTTTCGGAATTGAGTGACAAGCAATTTCCACAGGGAATTACACAGACTCTCTGGTGCAGAATGGGGAGGATGAACTGGGATTTTCAGAAAATGAACACAATCTTCTCGACTCTTAGAACAGAGGGTGTACATGGATTTGCAGAGACAAACACAGGCTTTTTTCCCTGTTTCAGAATTGCATGAGGGTCTCTTGCAGAGGTCACACGGTTCATGCTCAGGACAGTCCAGGGTCGAATGGAGGAGAGAGAGCCTTCACAGCTTACCTCGTCTATTTTATTTTCATGCATTAGGGTGGACACTTGTCACCCTTGAAACTGCATGCGTTCCTCGGCATGCATCACCTTTCTTATGGTTAGGAACTTAGAATAAAACATAGATGGCACATGTTCTTTTTGGAATAATAGTAAAATATTATTCCTAGGCTTAAGCCCCCTAGGCTCAACACTTAGCTCCTTTTACCACCTTCTAGCCCCTAATTCCTTGCCCACTTTGTGGATGCTTAGTCCCCCTTCACTCATTCATCGTGGTCGATCTGCACCTGGCGACGTTTACAATTTTATTAAATGTTCTGCATACATACAAGTACAAAATTATGCCCTTGGCCTCCAACCCTTAGGCTCTCTAGCCTAACAATTACATAAGACACCAGCTTATAAAAACTTGGCTCACCAGCCTATAAAACATAATTACAATTTCTTTTAGAACATGGTTTGCAAGAGGGCTCGGCCTTGGGGACACTACAATTCCCCTCCCCTTATTTTTGCACAGTCCTTAGTGCAACTTTACATAACATCTGCATGCTCCCATGTCGTGTCCTCAGGACCGTACCAGGTCCATTGGACCTTTACAAGCTCTATGACTCGATTCCGGAGCTGTTTTCTTTTCCTGTCCAACATGCGTACAGGATGCACTTGCAGGACACCTTCTAGTTCCACCTGAATCACATTCCAATCGATAACATGATTAACATCAGGTACATATTTCTTAAGCAGTGAAACATGAAACACATTATGTACAGTCATAGATGCAGGTAATGCAAGCATGTATGCAACTGGCCCAATCCTTTCTAGGATCTCAAATGGCCCACAAAATCTTGCTGCCAACTTGGCGCAACTTCCCAGCTTTAGGGAACTCCTGTTAGTTTTCACTTTCAGGAAAACATGGTCACCCACTTTGAATTCTCTATGGGTTCTGTTACTATCAATGTAACTTTTCTTCCTGTCCTGGGCAACTTTTAGATTATGTTTAATTTTTATCATTTGATCTTCCATATCTTTGAGCAGCTCAGGCCCAACTACTACTCTGTCAGCTGGATTATCCTAGCTCACTGGAGTGTTGCACTTTCTTCCATACAACGCTTCGAACGGTCTCATCTTCAATGATGCATGATACCCATTATTGTAGGCGAATTCTACCAAATGCAGGTAGTATTCCCACCTTGATGGTTTATCCATCACATACATTCTCAGCATGTCTTCTATTACTCTGTTCACTCTCTCTATCTGTCCATCAGACTCGGGATGATATAATGTGCTAAAGTTCAGATTCGTTCCGAATCCTTTGAACAGTCATTTCCAGAAATTCGAAGTGAATTTCGGGTCTTTGTCAGACACAATTGTCTTAGGAATTCCATGCAAGCGTGCAACTTCTTTTAAGAAGATATCAACAACATCTGCTGCTCTATGGGTGGTTTTCAGTGGAATAAAATGGGCAGCTTTAGTAAGCTTGTCCACCACCACCATGATTGACTCATGCTACTTGCTTGTTCTAGGTAGTCTAGTGATAAAATCCATTGTTACCACGTCCCATTCCATTCAAGAATAGGTAAAGGCTGCAGCAACCCTGCTGGGTGCCTGTGCTCAGCCTTAACCTTTTGGCACTCCATACATCTGGCGATGTATTCAGCGATTTCTTTCTTCAAACCCGGCCAAAAATAATGGCCTTTGACTACTACCATAGTCTTCTGATATCCAAGATGTCTAGCATAAGCCACGTTATGCATCTCCTTTAGAATTTCCAGCTTCAATTCTCGAACATTGGGTACATACACTCTATTTTTATACAGAAGTAAACCATAATCTCCCAAGGTGTAAATTTCCTTGGTCTGTGGTCCCTCACACTGTTGTAGATTTTCTACAAGACTTTTGTACTGCAAATCAGTATTTGCAGCTTCTAAAATTCTGTCTTTCATCTCAGTCCGGTACATGCTAATGGCTGCAGCATGTAATTCGTGCACTTTTCTGCTAAGTGCATCAACCACCTTATTTTCTTTCCCTTTGATATGCTTGATATCAAAGTCATATTTGCACAAAAACTCCAACCATGTGATTTGACTGGCATTTAAGGTCATCTAATCAAATAAATACTTCAGACCGTTATGGTCTGTTCTCAACTCGAATCTCTTGCCCATGAGGTAATGTCTCCATTTCCTCAAGGTGTGGACGATTGTTTCTAGCTCTAAATCGTGAGTGGCATAATTTTTCTCATGCTCCTTCAACTTTTGGGATTCATAACAAACTACAAATTCCTCTTGGTTGAGAAATCCTCCCAGCCCCTCCTTACATGCATCTGTGCACACTACGTAATCCTTGTCTGGATCTGCAATCTTCAGGATCGAAGCACTAGTTAGCAACTACTTCAATCGCTGGAAGCTACTCTCACATTCTTTAGTCCACTGGAACTTCTTCTCCTTCCTTTGCAAGGAAGTGATAGAATGAGCTATCTTTGAGAATCTGGCTATAAACCTCCTATAGTAGCCTTCCAGACCCATAAAAGATCTAACTTCTGCCACATTCCTTGGCGCTGGCCATTCTCGAATGGCCTGTACCTTCTCAGGATCCACAACGATCCCTTATTCAGATATAATGTGTCCCAAGTAATGGATCTGCCTTTGGTAAAAGAGCACTTGCTCAGCTTTGCGTACAACTGGTGTTCTCTCAACACCTGCAACACCATTCTCAGGTGTTGTTCATGTTCTTCCTCTGTCTTGGAATACACCAAGATATCATCTAGGAAGACTATGCCAAACTTGTCCAAATAATTTCTGAACACTCCATTCATTAAGCACATGAAAACAACAGGCGCGCTAGACAGTCCAAACGGCACCACCGTGAACTCATAATGACCGTACCTTGTTCTAAAGGTGGTCTTGCTGATGTCCTCATCCTTTATTCTCACTTGGTGATATCCTGATCGGAGATCTATTTTCGAAAATATTTTCGCATCCTTCAACTGATCAAAAAGATAATCAATCCTTGGCAGAGGATACTTGTTCTTGACAGTGACCTTATTCAATTGCCGAAAATCAATGCACAGCCTCAATGTCCCATCTTTATTCTTCACGAATAGGACCGGGGCTCCCCACGGTGACACACTGGGGTGAATGTAACCTTTCTTTAGTAGCTCTTCGAGTTGCAATTGCAACTCTTTCAGCTCTAGTGTACTCATTCTATAAGGATATTTCAAAACTGGAGCTGCTCCAGGCATCAAATTTATAGAAAAATCGATGTCCCTCTTCGGAGGTAGTCCAGGTACCTCCTGAAATATGTCCTTGAATTATTTGAGTACTTCGTGGTCTTCTAGATTCAATACTACATCTCGAAATGCCTCTTCCACCCGAGCTGCAAATAATTGACAGCCTTTCCGGTAACATTTCTTCAGCTGCATGGTTGAGATTTCCCTCACAGCCATGGCTCTGGGAATTCCTTGGACTGTTACCTAATTTCCCTCTTCATTCAGGCATGTGAACCTCTTGTTATGGCAATCCAGAAGGGCATGGTGCTGGTCCAACAAGTCCATCCTAATTAAGAAATCGTATGAGCCTAAAGGTAGAATGTTCAATTCAGCCTTAGTGCTCATTCCTTTCATGTCCACTGAACATGACTTAACCAATTCAGTGACCTTCCTCTTGGTCCCTATGGCCAACTGCACTAACCAAGACTTCTCATGTTTGCTTCTCATTAGATGCAAACTTTCCACCACTCTAGGATCTACATAACTATGGCTAGCCCCTGAATCAATTAAAATAACAAGTGGTCAGTTGTTGATCGTACCTTCCACTTCAATCATGTGTGATTGAAATTCTTCTTGCTTGTTGTCTAGGGCTATGTAGATCCTTGACATTTTGCTACCCATATTCCCCACTGTTTTAGCTTGCTGAACAATATGTACACTTCTCGCTTTACCATTTTTATGGGGACAATCTCTGTACTTGTGGTTTCCTTGACAGCCCCAACACTGAATGGGCATCTGTCTCTGTATTTTTGCTCCCTCTTCAGTCATTCTCGACTCTCTAACCGATGGCTGTCCCTGAAGACTGTTTCTGAAAAAGGAAGGCTTGTTTCCCTTCTACCTCTGTTCCTTCTTAAACTTCCTCTGATCATTCCAAACCTTTCGAAGGATGGGCCTTTCTCCTTGCTGTTCATACAAGCATTTCACCTTTCTTATTGTTTCTTCCATGGTCATAGGATCGTCATATTGAATATTGTCACTCATGGAAGGTGGCAGTCCACTCAGATATCTCTGAATCTTGATAGCCTCATCTTTGATGAATGGAACATACTTCAGTAGTTCTAGGAAACTTCGTTCATACTCATCAATAGTCATACTGCCTAGCTTGAGTTCGAAGAACTCCATATTCCTGTCATAGTATCTTTTAGTCAGGTATTTCTTCTCGAAATACCTCTTAAATTCCCTCCAAGTGACCTCTTTCTCTCTGATGTGCTTCACCTGCACAAACTGATCCCACCACATCAATGCTTTTCCTTTCAGCTGGTACATTGCAATTCTTCCCTTTGCATGGGTAGAATAATTCTGCAGTTGGAAGTATTTCTTCATGCCAAGTAACCATGTCTCGGCATATTCCTCCTTCTTATGTTCTCCATTGAATGTTGGAGGTTTAATCTTGTTCATCTCCCCTTTCAATTCCTCCTTTCCATATTTTTGATGTTTTCTGGTAGGGGATGGGCTTGAACTACTGTGTGTCTTCCTGTCATAATGTCTTTGGGAGCGACTAAGATGTCGACTACCACTCCTCGACCTACTTATTATCCCATGGGTTCTGCGACTCTCCGTCGTACTTGAGTCTCTTCCCTTCTCGAGTTTCTTCTCTATTCTTTCCAGTCTCTTAAAATTTTTTAAGTTTAGTTCACCCTGCCGATCCCTAACTTTCATAAGCTTTCGGCTATCAGCTCGGTGAGCCTTGGCCTCTCTTTGAAATCCTTCAATGATTTTCATTATGTATCCTTCCTTATCCTTTTCTTTTCCGTGCCCATTGGAGTTCGATCCTTCCACTCCCATATTGACATCCTTTCCTTCTCGTTCGTCTTCTGTTTCAGGGGTAATATGCACCTTTCCCCACGCCATACTCAACATTGTTTAACTGGAGTCCTGACCTCCATTGAACTCTGCACATGCACTGTGCATTTAAATTCGAGGTTTGTCAGGCCATTACTCCTTCCGGAACAATTCATAACATTTATAAGCCAATACGAACAAGAACGAAAGACATTTTGATTCAAATAGTTTTTCCAAGCTCTCGTTCAGTTCTGCAATTTCGGGACTTCAATTTTTTTTTTCGGGTTTCCGAAGCTTTCATTTTCGGCATTTCGGGACTTTTGGGACTTCGGGTTTCGGTCCACGAAAATCCAACAGTTAAATATTCGTAACCAGAGTCACCCTTTTTGTAACTCACGATCTCGCGAGTTCGTGAGTCGAAGACCCTCGAATCATGTCCTCTAACCACCGATACCCGAGATGCGACATGGGTATGGCTCCCTCCTCGCTAGCGTCTGCTACGCATGACCGTAGTCTAGGGCTAAGTGCTAGCACTCTTCGCTACTTGCACCTTCGTGAGTTGTGGCATCCAACCCTGGTGCCTCCCTTTCGCAAAACCCAGAGAATCGATGTTGACTTTTCTCCTCTCGTTCTCGCTACCTCGTGACTTCATGAGTTTCAATGTCGAGCTCCCATGCCCTTATATCGTAAGTCCCCGAAATCGTGAATTACTTTATTCTCCAGGCCCACAGCACAGCTGTCTCCCTTCACCACCGTGGCATGTGGTACGTTTAGGAGGGTCCACGTCGCTTTTAGCGACGTCATCGGGTCCCACCACTCTCGCCTGTCTTCTCGACTCACTGGCACGTGGTACGCATTCATGCATCCAAGTCCAATCCAAGCATGGAATCCAATGGTCAGATTCCCTCCTCAGATCAACGGCGTAGATCTTTTGACATTTCAAGGTTTCGGGTGTTGGAAGTTTGTGCATCCACACATCTTGAACTTTCATTTGCCGAAATCCCGAAATCACTGTCTACTAACTTACTGGATCCTACGGTCAAGTTCTTCTCCCCACGATCTACGGTGTAGATTGTTTTCGAGATTTTGGGGTTTCGAAGGTGTTCACCTCTTCTCACCTCCCATCTCCCAAAACGTCGATTTCTTCCTCACATCGGACGGTCGTTACGGACCCGGAGATTCCCCGAAGGAATCTCGTCTGTTCATCAGGACTTAGCCACATGCTAACGTATCGATATTACGAGCCAGGACTTATCAAGGCGAAGTCCGAGTTCTTGTCAATGAAACTCCTGAATCCCCGATCCCCGTTTTCCTGAAACGGGTAATCTCATGACATGTGGCCTCAGACGGTTCAGATCTATTTTGGGGCTTTCGTACCTAATCACTGGGGTTTTAACCTTCGGATATCTCCTGATATATCCAATGGCTGTCGGGTTTTCCAGTCGAGATCTGACGGCTCAGACGGTTCCTAACTAATTCAAGATTTCGCACATCGCGATTTCCACACTCCTGTGCAATTTCCAAAGGGATTTAAACCCCATGCACAGTTTCCAGATCTAACGGTCATGAGGTTTCACCTTCCCCCCCGAACAGATCCTAAAGCTCCTACACTTACGATGTGGAGTTCTCTCTCCCTGTGGACTTATACCACATTGGCTGCGGTTTCATAACGCCGCTATACCTCCCGAGCTTAAAAACTCGTCTAGTAACTCCTTGACACTTTGGAGCACACCAGGGTCCGAAATTGGCCTTCCAGACCAAATTTCCCCTCGCATTCTCGGTACAAAGACCGCTCCACTGGCCCATCTAGGCTTAGTGTCGAAACCTTGGGCTCTGATACCAAACTGTAGCACACCTTTTCTGCTACTTTGTTTAATCGCTTTGAAAAGGAAACTTTAACACCACACTGTACATATGTTATACAATCCACATACATTTAAACAAATAAACACATTCAAGCTCAGAGTAAACATATTATCTACTTCTATAATTAACAATCCATGGCATTTCATACTAACTCATATACACAGCGGAATCATGATAACATAAGCAGTAGAGTCATGCGGAAACATGATTAAAACATAAACAAATACTTATCTTTTTAATAGTGGTAGATTCCACCAACCAAGTGCAGGCCTTCCACGAACCTCCCATCCTTAGACCACACTGCTCATCAGCTCAGCAGTGGGTAACCCTCGAGCTGGGACTAAGCTCCACCCCAAGACAAGGAATCCTAGGCTAGGCTGAGGTTACAGGGAAAAAAACACATACAATCTGGAAGGGTTCTTCCCAAGATGCCATCTTACGCCCACTACTACCAGACTCTCATTCCCCACATGCCTGTTCCGCCCAGGAGTATACACCTTCACAAGCACAGTCCATCGGTGCTAACCTACCTCTCTAGGTCTCGGCAATAGGCTGGATCAGGAAGTCTTAGAGCTTGAAGCTGGTGCTGGACACTCTCTGGAGGGAACCACTTCCCAGCAAACTCTCTCACCCGGAAGGAGTTTCTCGCAGGCCTGACAATCTCCCTCTTCTAACCACCGCCACCTCCCTCTCCTGGAGCGAGGGCATACACAGGCTCAATTACCACCTGCACTGGACAGAAAATCACGCGCAGTCCATCTTTGCATGACCACTACATTCAACTGGGAATACAGACTCAGACTTCTCAAACAAGCTCAGCAATGGCGACAAGGTCTCACGGTGTTGATTTTCGGAATTGTGTGACAAGCAATTTACACAGGGAATTACACAGACTCTCTGGTGCAGAACGGGGAGGATGAACCGGGATTTTTAGAAAACAAACACAGTCTTCTCGGCTCTTAGAACAGAGGGTGTACATGGATTTGCAGAGACAAACACATGCTTTTTTCCCTGTTTCAGAATTGCACGAGGGTGTCTTGCAGAGGTCACATGGTTCATGCTCAGGATAGTCCAGGGTCGAATGGAGGAGAGAGAGCCTTCATGGCTTACCTCGTCTATTTATTTGCATGCATTAGGGTGGACACTTGTCACCCTTGAAACTGCATGCATTCCTCGGCATGCATCACCTTTCTTATGGTTAGGAACTTAGAATAAAACATAAATGGCACATGTTCTTTTTGGAATAATAGTAAAATATTATTCCCAGGCTTAATCCCCCTAGGCTTAGCCCCTAGGCTCAACACTTAGCTCCTTTTCCCACCTTCCAGCCTCTAATTCCTTGCCCACTCTGTGGATTCTCTGTCCCCCTTCACTCATTCATCATGGTCGGTCTGCACCTGGCGATGTTTACAATTTTATTAAATGTTCTGCATACATACAAGTACAAAATCAGGCCCTTGGCCTCCAACCCTTAGGCTCTCTGGCCTAACAATTACATAAGACACCAACTTATAAAAACTTGGCTCACCAGCCTATAAAACATAATTACAATTTCTTTCAGAACATGGTTTGAAACGAGGCTCGGCCTTGGGGACACTACAATGAGAGACTGATGAGAGAGAAAAGTCAGATAAATTCTCAAGCACTGCAGAGCTTAAATTAGTTGCAGAGGCAAACAAAGAAGGGATCAAACTCAAAACAAGGGGAAGAAATATTTTTTCATGAAAGAAGAGAGGATCATGGAAGAGATCGTTATTTGGGAAGTGCTAGCAGAAATCATAGACACCACTCACCTCCTTACTCAGAAAGAAATTTTTATGAATCGAAAGATTCCATAAGTAGTCCAAAGCTGTCTCCTATTAGGCACCAGAGAAGGAGACAGGAAGTGGATAGTTTGCAAGGAAATATGAGGAAGCTTAAGCCACCCTCCTTCGATGGTGAAAAGAAAAGGAAGATGATGCCAAAGCACGGTTTCTTGGACTCGAGAGGTATTTTCAATTGCATAACTATTCATCAAACCTAGAAGCAAAGATTTCCACCTACCATTTACATGGGAAAGCTGCAATGTGATGGGATCAACTGAAGCAAGTTGAACATATTAATGAGAGTAGGATCACTTGGAAGTGGTTCAATAAGTACTTCCATAAGGAGTACCTCTCAGAGAATTTATATGACAAGAAAATGCAGTGGTTCTTTGAACTCAAGATGGGAAGCATGACTATGGCAGAATATGAGAAGAATTTCTTGGGATTGTTAAAGTATGTCAGGTTCATTGACAATGAGAAGGTGAAAATACAAATATTTCTAAGTGGACTGCCATCCTTTTATAAAGAAAAGATTAGGTATGATGAGCCCAATACCTTGACTGAGGCCATTAGGAAGGATAAATACGTGTATGAGAAAGATCAGGGAAGAGAATCCCTACATAAATCTTGGAAGGATAAGAATAAGGAGAAGTCCGATCAGAGGAGGAGAGGATTCAAACCTCCCTTCAATAGGAATGATCCTAATATAAATCATCAAGATAAGTATGCTAAGGGTGCATCCAAGAAAGAAGACTCCTTTGGAAAAAGGGGAAGGCCACCAATCCAATGTTGGGGATGTAAGGAATATCACCTGTACAAGGATTTCCCACACAGAAAAGACAGAGTGAAGACTGTACAAAACGTACAAGAGGCTGCAATAGTTGAAGATATGGGAAGAATCTATGTATCTTTAGATGATTGACAAGTATAGTACCAGTACAATATGATCGAGATGGAAGGTAAGATCATAAATCAGCCTATTTCTATTTTAATTGATTCAGGAGAAAGTCGTTGTTACATTGATCCTAAAATAGTGGATAGATTAAATTTGGAGAAAAGTAAGCTTGGAAAATCAAGTTTGGTTCAGTTAGCCACTGGAACCAAAAGGAGAATCCATGATATGGTCAGAAGTTGTTCCATAAGTCTTTATGGTGTGAATACTAGTGTTGATCCGAATATCATACCCTTGGGGTCTTATGATATTCTAATTGGAATGGATTGGTTGGAAAAACATCATGCTGTCCTAGATTGTCATAGCAAGACATTTACCTGTCTTGATGAAGATGGAAAACAAAACATTGTGAAAGGAGTTCCAAGACCCATCTCTATAAGGGAGACTTCAACCTTACAACTGAAGAGATGTTTTAGAAAAGGATGTCAATTGTATGCAGCTCATGTGGAAGAGCCATAAAATACGAAGGGGCCAAGCCTTGAAGATTTTTTGGCACTACAAGAATTTGAATATGTATTCCAAGAAATACTAGGGTTTACACCAAGAAGGGAGATAGATTTCTCAATTGATTTAGTGCCCGGAGCTGCCCCAATGTAAAAAACACCTTACAAAATGAGCACACCAGAGTTAAAAGAATTACAAATGTAGTTGGAGGAATTGTTGAAGAAAGGGTACATACATCCAAGTGTTTCACCTTGGGGAGCACCAATACTTTTTGTCAAAAAGAAGGATGGAACCTTGAGGCTATGTATTGACTTTCGACAACTAAATAAGTATACTATAAAGAACAAGTATCCTCTACCCATAATTGATGACCTCTTTGATCAACTAAGAGGAGCAAAGATATTTTCAAAGATTGACCAGAGGTCAGGATACCATCATGTAAGGATCAAGGAAGAAGACATTCATAAGATAACCTTTAGAACCAGGTATGGGCATTATGAATTTGTAGTGGTGCCATTTGGACTGACCAATGCACCAACTGTCTTTAGGTGCTTAATGAATGACATATTCAAAAATTATTTGGATAAGTTTGTCATAGTGTTCTTGGATGACATACTTGTCTATTCTAAGTCTGAAGAGGAGCATGAACATCACTTAAGACTGGTATTGGAAGTGATGAGAGAACATTAGTTGTATGTGAAGCTGAGTAAGTGTTCTTTTTATCAAAAGAAGATACATTACTTGGGACACATTATTTCAGAGCAGGGCATAATAGTAGATCCAGAGAAGATTGAAGCCATTAGAGGATGGCTAACACCCATAAATGTGTTAGAAGTAAGATATTTTATGGGATTAGATGGTTACTACAGAAGGTTCATAGTAAGGTTCTCTAAGATTTCTCATCCCATCACTTCTTTGCAAATGAAGGGAAGCAAATTTTAATGGACACCTAAGTGTGAAGAGAATTTTAATCTGTTGAAGGAATTACTTACGAGTGCACCTGTGTTAAAGATTGCTGACCCAAATGAAAGTTTTGTGGTATGTACAGATGCATGTAAGGAAGGAATTGAGGGAGTCCTCACACAAAATGGACATGTCATTGGTTATGAGTCCAGAAATCTTAAGGAACATGAGAGGAACTATGCCACACATGACTTGGAACTTGCTTCCATTGTCCACGCCTTGAATATGTGGATGCATTAACTCATGGGGAAGAGATTTGAATTAAGAAAAAAACACATTGGCCTGAAGTATCTTTTTGAACAACCAACCTTCAATTCCAGGAAAACATGATAGATGGATTTTTTAAGTGAATATGACCTCAATATCAAGCATATCAAAGGAAAATAGAATGAATTTGTTGTTGCACTTAGTAGAAGAGTGCATCTCATGCATGCTACTACTGTCAATATGCATCAGTCAAACTTGAAGAGAATAATTTTAGATGATCTTGTTACAAATCAACATTACCTACAAGTAAAGGAAATCTTACAGCAAGGTGATGTGCAACGAAAAATAAAGGAGTATGAGATAAAGGAAGTTGGATTACTCCTGCATAAGAATAGAATCTATGTTCCTAGTTCCGGAGAACTGAGGAATTTGGTGTTGAAGGAAATGCATGATGTTCCTTATGTTGTACATCCCAGCTACCAGAAAATGATTATAGTAGTAAGAAGCCAATTCTTTTGGCCCGGAATGAAAAGGATGTTGTTGATTACATCGCTCGATGTATGGAATGTCAGAAGGTGAAGGCTAAGCATAGGCACCCAACGAGTTTGCTGCATCCATTACCAATCCCAGAGAATAAATGGGAAGTGAAAACCATTGATTTCATAACTAAATTACCCAGGACATCAATACAACATGATTCAATCATGGTAGTGGTTGAAAAATTAACAAAGGCTGCTCATTTTGTTCCTGTAAAAACAACACATACAACGACTAATATTGCATAAATTTACACAAGGGATATTTTTAGCTTGCGTGGGATACCTAGGACAATTGTCTCGGACAGAGATACAAAGTTTACCTCCAATTTTTGGAGGTGATTGTTTAAAGGATTTGGTACAAATCTAAACTTTATCTCAACATACCATCCCCAATTAGATGGAAAAACAGAGAGGATCAACCGAGTAATTGAAGATATGCTGAGAATGTATGTGATGGATAAGCCATCGAAGTGGGAAGATTACTTACACTTGGTTGAGTTTGCATATAATAATGGGTATCAAGATTCATTGAGAATGAGCCCATTTGAAGCCTTGTATGGTATAAAATGCAATACTCCAGTGAGCTGGGACAACCCAACAGATAGAGTGGTACTTGGGCCAGAGTTGCTCAAGGATATGGAAGACCAGATGGTTAAGATCAAGCCGAATTTAAAGGAAACTTAGGATAGACATAAAGTTTATGAAGATAAGAACATGAAAACTATAGAATTTAAAGTAGGGGAGCATGTACTTCTGAAAGTGAAGCCAAAGAAAAGATCCTTGAAATTGGGTAGTTGTACAAAGATGGCAACCAGGTTTTGTGGTCCATTTGAAATATTGGACAGAATAGGGCCAGTTGCATACATGTTTACATTGCCTTCTTCCATGAATGTGCATAATGTATTTCATGTCTCTTTGCTAAATAAATATGTACATGATCCTAACCATGTTATTGATTGACATATGAATCAGGTAGAGACAAAGGGATACTTTCAGGTCTATCCAGTGCGAGTATTGGATAGAAAGGTCAAAATGCTTCAGAATCGAGTTATAGAGATGGTAAAAGTTCAGTGGACCTACTACGGTCCTGAAGATGCTACTTGGGAGCATGAATATGCCATGTGGGCAGAGTACCCACAACTTTTTGAATAAATTTTGAGATTTTGATCTCTATTTTGTATATGCACCGAGGACAATGCCAAAATAAGGGGGAGGGGATGTAACACCCTGGGTTTTAAACCCCCATTTTAAATAATGTATTGTTACAATGCTGAGAGGACAGAGTGCCAAAAAAATTAAAAGAGGCTAGTGTGCCTAAGAAATGTAATGTTTTGATCATTATTAATAATAAACACATCGTTGGCTGCTAGACAGACAAGGACTAGAGTTATAGGGAGCTATGATTCCAGAAGAGAGGGTGCTTGAGGGGATAAATGTTTATTCCTATTTTAATTACCCTTTTGTCTAAGGGAGTGGATCAGTTATGTGATATTATTGGGGGAGTCTAGGAGGTTCTTGATTCCCCACTAAAATGATTAAACTCATCCCTGGTCTGATTGGGGGGTTGTATCATTCGCTCGTTCACTTCTTCTTTCATTCCATTCTTTCCCTCACACATTCATTCACTGATTGTTCATTGTTTCACACCTTGGGTGGAGATCTCACTCCATTCATTTCCATCACCCGTTCATCTTCCTCATCCGTGTCTTGGAGTGGGGAAAGGAAACAAACTGCTGAAAAGAAGCCATGGTATCATTGGCTTTAGAGGCCACTGGTGTAATTCAAACATGACTTGAGGTCTGCATGTCTGAGATGCATTGGCCCGTGTCCAAATTTGTTTACAACTGCGAGTCATGAGAGTTCCAGTATGGAGATTCTGGACCATTTGCGTTGGAGCCTTGGAAGGAGAAGGACTTCCCGAGGGACTGTGTGGCAGAGAATGGTGGAGGTCCATTCTCTTGGGTGGTGCAAGCTGGGTACTTGGATTGCTGTGAGTATTGGGAAATCCTATGACATCTCAAGTGCTGTCTGGTTTGGGAAGCCAAGTAATAGTCTGGAACCGTCCTTGTGGATTCATAGTCCTGGCTCAGGGGTGATATTGTTGTTGATATTTGGAATAGTAGTGTCTACAGCTGGGTGGAATGTCCTTGGTCTACAGTCAGTTGGTGTCATATTTTATAAAGATAAGTGATCTCTGTTATGGTATTATTTACCTATATATGAATGTATTTGATCTGAATTTTATGAGCATAAAAAAATGAATACAGATTATTAATAGATGCTTAACACAGAATAAAAGAGATACAATAAAACTGGTTTTCTATTCAATAATGAAATAAGTTGAAACTGTAAAATGCAGCGGAAACAAGCTTGTTGGAATGGTGGCAGCTTATCTCTGAGAAGAGATGTGACGGCTGTGCTCATTCACAATAAGATGATTAAAATGAGGCTCTGAAGGCATTTTTACCATAAGCAGGAATGCCAAAAACCCTAGACATCCGAAAACCTAACCCTAGGAGATGAAGCACCAAAAGTTATGTGGGCCCCATTTGGATAAGTTAGTACATCAATTTCCTAGGGTTGTAACTTTTGCATATGATCTCTGTTTTAGGCATATGATAGCTCGTTAGAAAGGTATTGTCGAGGAGATTCATTTTAGGAGTAAGAATTCAGGTTTTTTTTTTTCCCAAAAAAACATCATTTAGGGCCTCAAAACGGCTCTAGAAGTGAAAATTGCTAAAAATAGTAAATTACCAAAATTGCCAGAACATTGTTTTGAGCTAGTTGGAAAAGGTGGGTGGCCATCGATATCCACCTGGATCAATCCTCCCTCCTTAGGAAGCAATGATATCCATTGCGTTGAGGTCCCCCATCAGATGAGGAAATTTTTGTTGAATTTGGCCCCTGGTGAGCCACTTGCCTTGGTGCAGGAGTTGCCCTTCTTTGATGACTCAATAAAGCTGGATCCTTTGCTTTCGAGTGCCCTTGATTTGTGTGTCCACAATATGATCATTAGATGCTTGTTGTATGTAGTCGAGGTTGAACTCTGTTGGTGTCAGTTGTTCCACTACTTCTAAGGTGTCCAATAATGGTGGGAAATAAGGGTAAAGGAGATCCACATTGAACATTGGGTGTAGGCCAAGGAAAGGAGGAATGTTGAGCTCAAAAGAATTGATCCATAGGGTCTTTTAATGACTATGGTTGAGTTTTTAATTTTCATGTGTTAATTAACCCTTTTAAGAAGCTTAATGAAAGAATGAGGAAAAGAGAGGAATTATGACAACCATATACACATATGCAGATCTGAAATGAAATAATAAACAACAAACCATAACACGAGAATTGATAACAATGTTTGGCACAATGTTGCCTACGTCTCCGGGCCTTTGTCTCTGTGGGGGGGGCTTCTTTATTTCTGTTCAAAAGATAAAAAGTACATCGCAGTAGTGCCAATTGGCTACAAGACTGATCTGGTCATGTTCTTCCAGATCTCTAGAACCCAACAAAGAAAACGACACGCAAAATATATGTCCGGAGCTCCCAGAAATGGCTCGCAAGCGTCTGCTCCTCAATAGCTTCCCTGCATAAAAATGGATTTGGCTTGGCTTCCCTTCAACATAAATCTACTATGACTACCCTCCATGGCCTCAAACAGGCCTGGTTTTTATAGATCTGAAGTTGGTTATCCATCCCCAACTTCCTCCCAATATTTGGGCTCCAAAAATGCCCAATATCTCCCAAAAATGACCAAAATCCATTAATATCAGGCTGAAATCAAGTAAAAAAATCACAACTATACAACAAAAACCACTTCTGTTAAAAAATATCAGAATTATCCCCTAGGGCTGGGCACACGCCCCCTATTCTTGGTGACATGCTCCTTAATATGGCCAAGCGCCAGCCTAAAGGGCTGAGCGCTGGCCCATACCCGGCGCTAGCTCCTGGTCCTATGGGATCTCCCCCGAGATCCGAGCATTAGAGGTTATACTTGGTCCACGCCCCCCTATGGTTATGTGCAAGCAATGAAATCGTGGACTGGGGCTAAGCCCTAGCCCTTTCCACCTTCGATCAAAAGTTTAACCAAATTTAAATATAAATTTCGCGATATGGTAAATAAGGAACACCCGTGGGGCGGGCAGTTAGCCCGGTCCTGCCAGTCCACAGCCCAGAGGAGAGGTCGAGGTTTCGACCCTGGTGGTGAACCCATAATTTTACACAAATCACAAGCCAACCACAGGGTGCCACGTGGCAACCCATGACTGGGCCACGTGGCACCTCTCCAACCAATCAAAAACTGCCACCTATCAATCTCTGATTCATCCATGTGCCTGCCACGTACTCTGCCACCTGTCACCGTACCTGCCCAGTCAACCTGTTGACGTCATCCCTGCCATGTCCGCCTGTTCCATGTGTCACCCTTACAGTGGTGACACGTGTCACCCTTTGACTAGTCCAACTGTACCCATCGTACGCCACATCACCTACCATGTGTCATCACCAGAAACTACCACGTCATATGTACGATTGTACGACCTGTATAGTCAACCTGCCACGTGGCGCTATACAGACTATATGGACTGTACAGTCATCCAATTTTTTTTGCCTGTTTGGTTTTTCGGACAGAACATGATATCTTTCGCACACGGAGCCGGTTTGACGAAGTAAATATATGGCCGAAATCAGGAAGATGAGATGGACGCAATGGCACTGGTTTTGTCGGATTCCGATCACTTTCATTTTTGAGCCTTTTTGAGCCCTGTCAGGCTTCTGGATCCAATTCTGGATCACACCTCCCCACTAAAAGACCTTTTGGTCCCCAAAAGGTTACTGACCAGTCAACAAGCTCGGGATAGGCCACCCGACTTGTCCTCTATCTCTGAACTCTGTCCTGTGCACCTGTCTCATCAAAATCAACTGTAACACAATCATGACAACTGACAGTATATTATTAGCCCTTTGAACTCTGTTACATCTTACTGAAGCCACTAGCATCCATGTAGACAACATTACTAATGACAGCATCAAAAAGACGACTGCAAATGAGCTGATATACTTGTAATATTTGGATGACATGAGCTTATCTTGAAGCAACTTATGATTGATTTTCCATTCAACAATCATTTCTTGTTCTTTCTTAAGATCGATTACTTCATTTGAAACAATTATTGGTTTATTTCTTGCTTGCACTGCCTTCTTTAATTGTTCCATTGTTTGAAGTATTTTATTTGCTTTAACATGATGAGCATGAACCACATAATCTTGACCTACTTTAGTGAATTGATATTGATTCTTTGTCCTGTAGAAGATTTCCTTATGATCATATAAATATGGACTACCTAAGACCATTCCACATTATCTGAAAGACACTACATCACATGTTACTTCGTCCACATACTTAGATGAGATTGCAAATTTGATTGTGCACTGCTTTGTTATTTGCATTTGATGATGATTGCTTATCCATTTAAGTGTGTAAGGCTTATGATGAGTTTGTGTTTTTAATCCCAATTGCTTAACCAATTCTTCTGAGATTAGATTAGATTGAGATCCACTATTGATTAATATATCTATCTTAGTGTGTCGCATGATTACCCTTATATGAAACAAGTTGTTTCTACAATCAATATCTTCACCAATTTTACCTGTCATACCAACCAATGAGATCTTTGATTCATCACCTGAATCTGATCCCAAGTCTGTGGGTTTTGT
>ML805093.1:114401-128089 GCA_009831015.1 Picea engelmannii | reverse complement strand
AGGAGGTGATGATGGAGGTGAAGGAGGAATCTGAGGATGATCCTCTTCCTCTTCACTTTTTCCCTTTGAAGATTCACCCAAAACTGGTCTCTTTCGTTCCAAGTAATCCTCGTATAAAACTTCCACCATCTCCGACATAGCAAGGAAAGTTTTCCAGAACTCTTTCTCATCCTGAGAAATCCCTTCTTCCAATGACATCTTCTCGTTGTGAGAAGCTCTCTTTCCCAATCCAATTAATGGATTCTCTGCAACAAGCTCGCCTTCACCACGCTGTATCTTTTCCCTGGTTAACATGCAAAACTCAAATCCAAACATCAACTAGCTCTGATACCACTTGATCCATAGGATATTTTAATGACTATGGTTGAGTTTTTAATTTGCATGTGTTAATTAACCCTTTTAAGAAGCTTAATGAAAGAATGAGGAAAAGAGAGGAATTGATGCAGGAGCATCTACGACTTCATCAAGCGAGCCAGCACGTGGAAAGAGAAGAACAGCTGGACAACGCCAACACATACATTTTTGAATTACTTTGAAAATATTGTTGCATCGTCGTTTGAATGAAAGCATTCATATGAAGCACACTTGTATTGTAATATAGATAGGAAGGCATTTAATAGTTTTAATGCTGTTAGATAGGAATTAACTGTAGATTAGACAGTTTTTCTTTCGAGAGGGAAAACAGAATATAGGCACCCTCCTTTGTATCATTGTATCATTCATTCATTCAACATTAGCACAGAGAACAGGGAGAACAGAGCAGAGATCTTGTGAAGAACCCCCATGTACAGACATTGAATTAATAGGAAAGCTTTGATTCAATTCCATGGATGTGTTTGATCTCTGTGTGTTGTTGATATTATGTTGTTGCATAGTTGCTTCTTTTTATGCTTATCTTCTATATGCTGCATATGTGATTGCATATCAGGTTCGAAACCTGAGAGAATGAGGAAATAAGTTTCATTTGTTTCTCTGTTTGAGCCAGGAGATTCCTGCATAGAGTGCAGTTGAATTCCTTCGCATAGAGTGGGTCGAGGAGGCTCTACAGTTAAACTCTCATTCTCGCTCACCTAGAAGTTGAATTGGGTTGACAGGGCATGCAGGTGAAGTGCAGGTCAAGGTCGAAGCCTCAGCAGGGATTCTGAGCAAAGAAAGGCCGGGGTTGCTGTGACTGTGAAAACGCAGAACCTGAAAGACTTAAAGTACTGTTGGGAGTGGTTGAAGGTTGAGCACAGGGAGTGTGCGCAAACACTCTGGAGGAGTTCAAGTTGGTAAAATCTCAGGAGGGATAGTACCTCTACTTCAGTTGAACAGGACGAAGCCGGTGAAACGGAGAACTCTTCAAGAGGAAGAGAATCGACGACTTGAATTTGTTGTGGAGAGTCACGAAATCCCGCAAACCGTCAGATCGCGGAGGAGTTGCGAGGGGGTTAACTCGCAGGTGCACGAGAGAATCCATTTGTCATCAAATATCGACATATCAGGGTTGGTGAGTGCAAGAGTTGCATGCACGTCGAAATCGCGAGTTGCGATTTCTCGATTTAATCGGAGCCATCGATTATCGGAGGGACAGGGGGCACGAGATCCCGAGGAGTCGGGACTCAGCACTTCGGCGTTTTTTACGTCGAAGGGAGCACGGAGAAACAACGAAGCCCCGATTTGCGATGGGTCCCACGGAGACAGAGCGAAGGACAGCACGTGGCATCGCATATCGATGTTCGGGGTTTTGAAAGGTAAGTAAATCGCTATCTTTCATCTGTCGATTTCCCGACAGGGGAATCCCCGATACACAAAAGTGTTGACCGTTGACATCGGGGATCGGGATTCAGAGTTTCATATTGCACGAGAGGTGAATACAAGGTTCGCGAGTCCGCGAAACCCGATTTCCCGACTGGTGAAATGGGGATCGCCGAGAAGAGCACTATGGGTAAAAGACTCCCGAGGGAGTCAGAAGAGTTACTAACTCTTCGGGCCGCGTTGTTGAAGGTCCTGGTGAGAGCGATCGTGCCGTAGAGGGAAGGTTGCAGTCAGGAATTATGACATCCATATACACATATGCAGATCTGAAATGAAACAATAAAAAAAAAACCATAACACGAGAATTGATAACGGAGTTTGGCACAACGTTGCCTACGTCTTCGGGCCTTTGTCTCTGTGGGGGAGGCTTCTTTATTTCTGTTCAAAAGCTCAAAAGTACATCGTAGTAGTGCCAATTGGCTACAAGACTGATCTGGTCATGTTCTTCCAGATCTCTAGAACCCAACAAAGAAAACGGCACGCAAACTGGATGTCCGAAGCTCCCAGAAATGGCCCGCAAGCGTCTGCTCCTCAATAGCTTCCCTGCATAAAAATGGCTTTGGATTGGCTTCCCTTCAACATAACTATGCTCTGACTGTCCTCCATGGCCTCAAACAGGCCTGGTTTTTATAGATCTGAAGTTGGTTATCCATCCCCAACTTCCTCCCAAAATTTGGGCTCCAAAAATGCCCAATATCTCCCAAAAATGACCAAAATCCATTAATATCAGGCTGAAATCAAGTAAAAAAATCATTACTATACAACAAAAACCACTTCTGTTAAAAAATATCAGAATTAGCCCCTAGGGATGGGCGCACGCCCCCTATTCTCGGTCACATGCTCCTTAATATGGCCAAGCGCCAGCCTAAAGGGCTGAGCGCTGGCTCATACTCGGTGCTAGCTCCTGGTCCTGTGGGATCTCCCCCGAGATCCGAGCGCTAGAGGTTATACCCGGTCCGCTCCCCCCTGTGTTTATGTGAAAGCAATGAAATCATGGGTTGGGGATAATCCCCAACCCTTTCGAACTTCGATCAAAAGTTTAACCAAATTTAAATATAAATTTCGCCATATGGTAAATAAGGAACACCCGTGGGGCGGGCGGTTAGCCTGGTCCTGCCAGTCCACACCCCGGAGGAGAGGTCGGGGGTTCAACCCCGGTGGTGAACCCATAATTTTACATAAATCACAAGCCAACCACAGGGTGCCACGTGGCAGCCCATGACTGGGCCACATGGCACCTCTCCAACCAATCAAAAACCGCCACTTGTCAATCTCTGATTCGTCCATGTGCCTGCCATGTACTCTGCCACCTGTCACCATACCTGCCTAGTCAATCTGCTGACGTCATCCCTGCCACATCAGCTTGTGCCATGTGTCACCCTTACAGTGGTGACACGTGTCAACCTCTGACTGGTCCAAATGTACCTGTCGTACGCCACATCACCTGCCACATGTTGTCACCAGAAACTACCACGTCAGCTGTACGACCATACGACCTGTACATTCAGCCTACCACATGGCACTGTATGGACTGTATGGACTGTACTGTCATCCAATTTTTTTTGCCTGTTTGGGTTTTTGGATAGAACACGATATATTTTTCATACGGAGCCCGTTTGACGAAGTAAATATATGGCCGGAATCAGGAAGACGAGATGGACGCAATGGCGCTGGTTTCGTCGGATTCCAAGCACTTTCATTTTTGAGCCTTTTTGAGCCCTGTCAGGCTTCTGGATCCGATTTTGGATCAAAAATTATCCCCCATGGCCTTGCTGATGGTGTATGGCCCATAACGGAATGGGTGAAGCTTCCGATGGGGTCCTATAATGTGTTCTTTCTGCAAGTGCAACCAAACTTTTTTTCCCACCTGAAACTTATGTGGAACCCGATGTTGATCATGGCATTGTTTGTACTTGTCATTGGACTTCTATAGGATATCCTGAACCTGTTGGCGGATGTGCTGGATCTACTCAATGAACCGGGTGGATTTGTCAGCTTTAGTTGGAGTAGGAGATGAGTCAGTCGAGGTGACCGCAAGGGGAAGTGCAACATCTATGAGACCTAATGGTTGGAATCCCAACCCGACCTGAAAGGGGCTGTGGCCGGTTGATATGTGTAGGGATTGGTTGTAGCTATGTTGGACATAGGGAAGGATCTCATCCCATGTGCAAGGGTGCTTTGAATTATACATGCAAAGGATATGGACAATCATTCGATTTACAACCTCGGTTTGGCCTTCTGTTTGGGGTTGGAAGGCCGTGGATTTGGTGAGCTTGGTGTCCAGCAGTGACTAGAGGATCGACCATAATTTGCTGAGAAATAGACTATCCTGATTTGAGACAATGGTTTGTGGGATTCCAAAATGTACCCAAACTCATTCAAAGAAGAGCTTGGTATTGGCCTCTACTGTGATGCTCTTAGAAAAAAAATCAACAACCACAAAACCACAGTCATTTCCTCACTTGGTGGATAGGAGGCCTGACATGTAGTCCATTGAGATGGATTCCCATTTCCTGTCAGTAGTAGGAAGAGGGGTATATAGACCCTATTTCTTAGTGGTCGGTTTGGCAATAGCGCAGGCAGTGCAGGACCTGATATGCTTGCTGACCTCCTGTCGAAGTTTCAGCCAGTAGAAATGTTTCTGTAGCATCACCACTGTCTTTTCTATGCCTAAGTGTCCTGCCAATATACTGTAGTGGGATTCCTAGATTAGCTTCTCTCGCTCGCTTGATGGAACACAGATATGGCCCAGACGACACAACAACCCATCCTGAAGATGGAAATTATCGACAACTACGTTTGCACCCAACATTTGGTAGGTGGTGGCAAAGTCCGTGTCTGTCTCATAGAGTTGGGGCCATCCAGAGGTCTCATGGCCGCAAGAGTCTAGCACCGTGGTGAGTGTCGTGACTGACGGTCTACTGAGGAAATCAACGATGCAATTGGTGCTTCCTATTTTATACTTGATGTTGAGGTGGAATTGATGCAAGTATGTGGCCCACTTTTGATGGCGGTCATTTTGCAATTTTCCTTGTGTCTGCATGAACTGCAGTGGCTTATGATCAGTGTGGATGACTATCTCCTTCCCAAGAATGTAATGTCTCCACTGGCGGCAGGCTTTCAAAATGGAGTACATTTCATTTTCGTAAGTAGGGTACTTACAGACAACATCGGATAGTGTCTCACTATGATAGGCCATGGGGTGGCTGTGATGAGTGAGAACGGTGCCCACAACATAGTCTGAAGCATATGTGTCGATCTCAAAGGGCTGTTGCAGGTATGGTAGTGAAAGTACTGGGGATGAGCACAAGTGCTGCTTCAAATCATCAAACGATTTTTGTTGGGACCGTCCCCATGCAAATTTTTCCTTACCACCACCCCTGGTTATTTGGCTGAGGGTCCATGCAATATGGAAGAATCCCAGCATGAGCCTGCGGTAGAAATTGGCAAGGCCTAAGAAGCTCTGAAGCTCAGTGAGTGTCGTTGGGGCTAGCCAATCACGGATGACTTGGATCTTGGTTGGATCCACATGTACGCCATGTTGATCAATGATGTAGCCCAGGTAATGGACCTTGTCCATGTCGAAGGAGAATTTTTCCAAGTTGGCGTATAACTTGTGTTGCCACAGGGTGTGAAGGACTTGTTGTATATGCTGCAAGTGTTTAGACCAAGTCTTGCTGTAAATTAGAATGTCATCCAGATACACCACTACAAAAGTATTGGTGAATGGTCCCAGGATATCGTCCATCATCCTCATGAAAGTGGTTGGAGCATTTGTCAAACCAAAGGGCATGACCATCCATTCAAAAACACCTTCCTTTGAATTGAAGGCGGTCTTCCATACATCTGTCTGTTCTATGAGGACCTGCTGGCAGCCAGACTTCATATCAATCTTACTGAAGTATTTATCCCCCATGAGTTTATCAAGGAGGTCTTCGATTCAGGGAATCAGGTACCGGTTTCTGACTGTGATTTTATTGAGAGACCGGTAATCAATTCAGAGTCACTAGGTTCCATCTTTCTTCTGTACCGGTATGATTGGGCTCCTGCAAGGTGATGAGCTGGGATGGATGTTCCCCTTGTGGAGTAGTTCTTGGATTTGTCACTTGATCTCCTCATTCTCTAATAGAGAGCATCGATAGACTGGCCCATTAGGCAGCGGTGCACCGGGGTTCAGATCGATGGGGTTCTTGACCTGTCAGTGCAGAGGTACCCTGGTAGGTGAGGAGAAGATATCCGAGTATTCTTCCATGACCTTATCTACTTTCTTATGCTGTGTGGAGAGGTCAGCCACAGAGACCCTGGATGTGGTTGTGATATTTCACTTATTCTGAGAGCGAATCACAAAGAAGGAAAACTTCCCCATCTGAGAGATGACCTTCCTGCATTGCTTAGTAGAGATCAAGGAAATAAAACTAGGTGGGACTGCCTCAGGTATCCTATACAATTTCTTGTTCAAATTAATAATAACGCTACGAGGCCTAGAATCATATACAACATGACATTTCCATAAATAAGTTTGGCCCAAAAGAACATCACAAACTTCGAGAGGAGCAACATCGCACAATACCTTGTCTTTGAAGGGCTTGATGCCATACAACATTCGACACTGTTGGCTGATGCAGAGATTGCTTCCTTGGCAGAGCCATCCAATGGTGTAGGGTTGCGGGTGCGATGTCGTTGGCAGGGCCAGCCACTTGACGACCTCTGCTGATATGATGTTCTTTTGTCTACCGCTATCAATGATGAAGTGCAACGAGGTGCCTTTTACCCACATCTGTGAATGGAAGAGGCACTCTCCTTCTTCTGGCTCATCTGGTTCACTAGGTTGGAGATTGGTGGTAGCAATGGTGGCACTGGGTTCCGCGTCAATGATGCGTCTTCCCATTTTTGGTTTTGGCTCAGAGTCAGAATCCGCATCTGATTCAGAGTCTTTCACTTCGGCCACCAACGACTTCTTTGAGCGACAATCAACAGTGTTATGCTAATGGCTCTTATGGAAGTCGCACCACTTCCTGGTATATTTCTTTGTCTTTTCGATGTCCTTCTTTTCTTGCGGCTTGGACTGGTTATCCTGATACTATCCATATTTTTTCTGTCCTTTGTTCTATGGGTTGGGTCCGCCCTTTCTTGGATTTTGTTGTGAGGGGTTCCCAGGCCCAAATTGTCATGTCTTTTGTTTGAGATTTTGCTCGATTTTGATGGCATATCGGTAGGTCGCGCCCAAGGATGAGATGTCCAAAAATTCCATTTCGGTTTGGATGTATCTATGTAGAACACTTCGATACTTGAGCACCAGATGTCACTATGAATCTTTGATACCCAGCTTGGTGTGCAAGGTATGGAAGATATTTGTGAAATCTACCACTACTTGGTCTCTTTCTTGCCACAGTGTGGTCCATTTAGTATACAAGTTTTCATAACTTCCGATAGGGTTGTATTGTTCCTTAATAACATCCCTGAAGGATTCCCAGGTGGCTGTGACTGTAAATAATGAGGGTTCCTCTATTTCCTTTTGCTCACAAAAAGTTTCCCACCAATCTTTGACATTGGGAACGGCTTTGAGGAGCGCAAAAGTAATCTTTTCGCTATTCAAAAAGTTATGGACAGAAAAATACCCTTCTAGCAGATTCAACCACTTTTCTATAACATCTACGTCTATATGACCTTCAAATATAGGAATATCAAAGTTTATTTGTACCTTGAAGGGGGTGGCGCCTCCACTCGAAGAAGATGTGTCGCATGTTGGTAGCTGCCGAAGGATTTGTGCGAAACTATCCATCATCTCATTCCTCTGTTGCCTGAGGGCTTCCTCAATCAACAGTTTGAAAGGATCTCCTATCCCATCATATTTCTTTTCTCCTACCATGAGAGGTTGCTTGGGAATGCGAGAGGTTTTGTCCTCAAGAGAGACAAGCTCAAGACCTAACTCTTTGTACTCCGACCTCATTGGGGACATGCATTAAGACAACAAGGAGCAGACTTCTCTGATACCACTGATCCATATTTTATGAGAAGAACAAAATGAATACATATTATTAATAGATGCTTAACACAGAATAAAAGAGATACAATAAAACTAGTTTTCTATTCAATAATAAAATAAGTTAAAACTATAAAATGTAGCGGAAACAAGTTTGTTGGAATGGTGGTGGCTTATCTCTGAGAAGAGATGTGACGAATGTGCTCATTCACAAGAAGATGATTACAATGAGGCTCTGAAGGACTTTTTACCATAAGCATGAATTCTCAAAACCCTAGACATCAAAAAACCTAACCCTAGGAGATGAAGCGCCAAAAGTCATGTGGGCCCCATTTGGGTAAATTAGTACATCAACTTCCCAGGGTTGTAACTTTTCCATACGATATCCGTTTTAGGTGTATGATAGCCCGTTAGAAAGGTATCGTCAAGGAGATTCATTTTAGGTGCAATTTCGTAAGCCCTTATTTTTTTCCCAAAAAACATCGTTTAGGGCCTCAAAACGACTCCAGAAGTGAAAACTGCTAAAAATAGTAAATTGCCAAAATTGCCAGAACATTGTTTTGAGACAGTTGGAAAAGGTGGGTGGCCACCGATATCCACCTGGATCATTATTATGTTGTTTATTTGTTTATTTTTTAACTGAATCTTTAGAATATGCATGCTTGCTGGTTATTACTCTGCATGTCGTTAGATCTTTTCTTTTATGCATCCTTATTAATTTAAAAGGTATCGGTAAGAGAAAGAATTCCAAGGGTGGGATTGAAGGTGGCATACCCCAGCTTGTGGGTGGTCGGGGATGTTACATTCATATTCAAAATATATATCTACTTCTCTTATCCAATCAATTAAATGTTCAACTTTCACGGTACCATCATGAATTTGAAATTTCTACTCTAGCATTACCTCTTTGTTTCAAAATTTGGACCAACTGCATAACATAGTCTATTTCATGGTCATCATCATCTTATTCAAATTTTGGTTCTTATTATTCTCTAGAATTAGTCATAATTTCGTCTTCTAACTTTTCCATTCTTCTTTCCTTCTTCCATTGGCTCTCTCTCATATCTCATATCTTCCATCTCTTGTTATTCTAGATTTCTCTAATTCATCTAATTTATTCTCCTAGAAATAATGTTTATTCCCACTCTTATAGTAATTATCACTCCATGTACCATTCATAGACCAATGCCTCTTGGTATTGTCTCCAAGGAATTATCTTCTAGAAATTTGAAATTGCTAGTGCAACCTCCATTGTCAAAACCCATTCACCATGAGAATTTTTTTCTTCTAGGAATCATAATATCATTTCCTTAAATATCATATGTTGGTCTCTTCCTCTCCGATATTTATAACTTGATTTAATACCACTTGACATATCTATAACTATGATCAAAATTACACAAAAAAAAATCACAACAGAAAACGACACAATTAAGAGAGCTTACACATAAGAATCAACAACACAAAACTAGATCTTTATACATTCAATAAAATTACATCATTTTTTAGTTACTTACATCACAATACCTTCAATCTCTATGGATTCTACATAGACTCACTTTACATGATAATCTATGAGGGACCAAAGGCCTATGATCAGACTAAGGCTTCATATATTTAAGCTATAATTGACTGTTAAGCTCCCAAGATTATTCATTTCATTAGGTAACTCAAAAAATTACATAATTCAAATAATAAAAGACAATTCTTTTCTCTTGACCTTCCAAGTATAATCCATAATTTTTAAGTTTGAATATTCAAAGCCAAATATGCATGTGTAGAAAATTCTTGACTACTCCTATTATGCTCTATGTTTGGCTTGGGAATCCACCTTAAACTCAATATTTCTTAAAGAAACATGGAGGGGAGGTATAATAATTTTTCCTCTACAATATATAAAATTTGAAATTCTAATGCCCAATATTGGATGTGTGCAAGGAAAAACATTGAACCCTTATTTTTGCATAATCCTGAGAAAACAAGTCGTGCTAGTTCAAGATATTTACATAGTATCAAAACTAAAAAAAAATTGAAAATTGGTGAGAACATATTAAAATGTGTCCTTTACTTCGTATCCAAATTACAAACCTTTATTCCAAAATACACACATTGATCATAATACTAACCCACTGTTATTACAAAAATGAAATCTTAAATTTTCCTATCCATTAGTTCTAGATTTGGGCATTGGGTCTTAACTCACTTTTTTCTTTTGCAATTTGATGTATATATATAGAAATACCTCCTATGAAACATATCCAAAATTCAACTTCTAATCTCAAGATATGAGTGTGTTCCAATGAAAATATTGAAACACTATTATGCATATTGGAAATGTTAAAAACTTGAAACTACACTAAAGCTAAACTATACATATTTTGGGTGATGTAGGATTTCCAAAATCCCAAGTATGCTTCCACATGATAACATATTTCCCATTGTTTTTAAGAATATTTTTTTTTATAGTATAAACAAATTATGGTGCATGAGAAGAAGAAAAATACCTATACCAATAATACCATTATAAAGAATGGAAAAAAATATTCTAACCGTTAATCATGAAGAACAATGAATTAACCATAAAGAACAATGAATTGAAAGAATTGTTGTTTTCAACAATGAAATTCTTGACTATAATAAAAGACTTAAACTTATTAAATTTATCTTATTCTCTATTACCCAAGATCTGAAACAACCTGGATTAACCATGAAGAATAATGAATTGAAAGAATTGTTATTTTCAACAATTAAATTCTTTATAATAAAATACTTAAACTTATTAAATTTAAACTCATTGACACTATCTTATTCACTATTACCCAAGATCTCAAACAACCTAGATATATAGGCCATAGGGAATGTCCTTAGAATTTTCTTTTATGTTCATTCATGACCATATGTCAATAAAAACCAATTAATTGTATATTTATGAAATGAGACTTTTAATTGTATATTAATTGTTTACCATCTCAGTTTAATAATCCATAGTGACATGTTTCCTCCTTGTGCTTTACTTCTTATTTTGCTTACATTTATGTTTTCCAAAAAGTGATATCCTTAATCATGGCCTATTCACTGAAAGGATTCTCTTGTAACAGGTAAGATCTTCTCCCAATTTGAAATAACCCACTTTAAATAAGTATCTATTGTTGATGTTCATCATAAAAAAAATTCAATAAAATTTATTATTATCTATTTATAAATATGCCAAACTCCATGGGGATAGGGCTCATACCAAAGCACTTTGTCCTAGGGAAGAGATTAATTAAAATGACATGAAATGTCTCAACATGTAATAAGTATCGTGTATAGCATCCACTTCATGATACATATTATAAAATAACATAAATATGTCACAAACACATCCAAAACCAAGATACCACATGACAAGTTAACTTTAGCAAAGTATGAATATCTATGATCACATGGCAAATTATGAATATCTATGATCACATGGCAAAGTTAACTTTAGCAAAGTATGAATGTTTCTACAATATTATTCAACTACCAAAATAAATTTGGACTAGTTTATGGAAGTTCAAGGAATTCCGTGCTTATACTTTATTTCTCTCATAAATGAATAAAAAATTAAAATGATTTGTCTAAGTAACATTATACATCCAATTTAATCTTAATTTATTTCTTTTCTCCACCATATCATAGTGTAAATCGTTCTACCATGCTTACCTATTCAAATGGAGTGACTTGTGATTTTCTCTCGTAGAAATTTACAAACATAAAGTTTTGTTTAAATACAACAATAATCCTTTTCAAATTAACTATATGTTTTTATATTTTTAATATGTTTTTGGAGAATGTGATAAAACTATGCAAGAGAAGATATGCTAACAAAACTTAATATAGATGTGATGGAATTAAATTAGTGATCAATTAAAGAGTTATACATTTAATTATCAATCTAAAGTCGTATCGAACTTATGAACTATTGTGCATCGTATATGCAAGTATGATATTATAATTGCCAATAATTTGTAGTACTTTTAAATCAATGCCACAAGGAAAGATATCAATATGCTTTAACAAGTCATTGAATTAAACTATATCAAATGCACACTTGCAGGAATGAAAACACACGTTTGCAAGAAAGTAAATGACACACTTGTAGGAAAGTAAATCACACTTGCAAAAAATTAAATCACTCTCGTAGGAAAAGTAAATCACACTTACATGAAAGTAAATCACACTTCGCATGAAAAGTAAGCGCAAATTGTTCAAGTATTAAGATGATCTTGATTAATGCGACATATATGTTACAACTCATGTACTGGAATGTAGCAAACCTCAAGCTATAAGAATCAAACGACACTGTGATTGTAAAAATGAATAAACCATCTCAAGCTACAAACCACACAATTTTTAGCTAGAAAGCAGAGTTGTAGCAACAAGGGTTACACCAACAAGATTTGCAACAACCTAAGTTCCAACAACTGGAATCGTAGCAAGGGAAATATTAGAATTACAACAAATTTAAATAGCGGAATTACTGGAAATAAATGAAAATATAGAAAATATGCTAGAAATATTCACTCATCAATCGAAAACACAGGTTGGTAGCTATAAGAACCAAACCACATTGTGCTTGTAAAAATGAATAAACCATCTCAAGCTACAAAGCACACAATTGTTAACTAGAAAGCATAGTTACAACAACAAGGGTTTCAATAGCAAGAGTCACAACGATAAGAGTTATAATGGCCTGAGTTGTTGTAACTATTCACCTTTCAATCAGAAACACCGGTTGGTAGCTATAAGAACCAAACCAAACCATGCTTGTAAAAAGGAATAAACCATCTCAAACTACAAACCACACAATTGATAGCTAGAAAGTAGAGTTGCAACAAAAAGGGTTACAACAACAAGAGTTACAACGACCTGAGTTGCAACAACCAAAATCACAAGAAGGGAAATATTAGAATTATAACAAAGTTAAATAGAGGAATTGCTAGAAACAAATGAAAATATAGAAAATATGCTACAATTATTTACTCATCAATCATAAAACAATACCCTGCTACAACAATCAACAAGATATTAATAGAGTAATTGCTGGAAATAAATGGAAATATGGGAAAGATGCTACAACTATTTACTCACAATTCAGAAAATGGTACCCTACAATATTAGTACTGAGTTACAACTATCTTAAGATACAATAATGAAAAGTGCTAGAGTTACAACAAGATGTTAATAAGGGAATTGTTGGAAAAAATGAAAATATATAAATGATGCTACAACTACTTCTACAAAGTACTGAAGATACAAATAGTACTAGGCTAAGGAGGAGTCCCTACTTCCTTAGATGAGGTACTAGTCTAACAGTGAAATATAATGCTTAAATAACCTAATTAACACATTCCACACTTCGAATAGGAACAAGAACTTTATATTAAATTACAGAAAAAGAGTACAAGACTTCTATTCTCTATTCTATGTTTCTCCTCCCCTTCATGCTAGAATGGAGGGAGATTTATAAATCTATTATATTCCTTATTTTTCTCATGAGATCGAGGGACAAATTTGAGAATATTGTTTTTTTGAAAGATACCAGTTACATAAAATATGCAGAACAGAAATAAAATGCTAGAAATGGCAGAATAACAGTAAAATATCCAGCATAATCTTCACAATACACAGAAATTATATACGAACTAGAAATAGAAAAAGCACTTTGATTCAGAAAGAAATGTTCACATGCCTCTTAGAGGGGGAAAACTCCAGTCGAGCAGTGCTCTGTTACAATAATCTCCAAGCTAGGGTTCTCATACCCTCACCCCTTATTTATACTAAATATGTCTATTAAGAGAAGCATCTAGAGGAAGATCCTTCTAGAAGCAGAAGCTTCTATTAGGTCTTCTTACATCCACCTTATTCTATTTTATTGAAAGGC